>OZ034979.1:24552983-24610483 GCA_964030785.1 Siderastrea siderea | reverse complement strand
TAGTTACTCTGTCTGAGTTGAAACTGAATGAAAATTCAGAACACGACGAGGTTGTCATGTACCAAAATATGCTGCATGTTTGAATCCTTTCTCATTTCAGGTGGTATCCGGAAATATTCTCTACGCATTTGTCACCGATTTTCTGCGTAAAATACCTTGGGAAATTAAGAGAAATACCTTCAGTTTCACTCTTTAGAAAAAGATATCAATAAAACCGTTTATAAACAAACGAGTGTTCTGTAATTTAATTTAGTTCCAGAAGTGATAAATATTTGAGATTACCAGTGAATTTCATCTCTAAACAGCAGCGAATTTTAAAACGAAGAACATTTATTATAAACCTAGTCAGATCCTTTGATATCGATGTCAGAGATCATTAAAACGACATTATTGACACTGAATGAATAAACTGTAAGTCTTTATTACTTAGGTAAAAATAAATACAGCACGCGGCTCTCACTAAACATCAGCTTATCGTTAAGTTTACGGAATTATCGGTTGACTTGTTGATCACTCTTGGCGAAAGATACTTGCTGTTCGTTTTGTTTCGTAAAACGCGGAAACAACCACTACTCTGCTTATATTTTCAATACTAGCTGAAAGCCTTCAAATGAAAATTTGGAGACACGATGCGATAAAACGGGATACATACTTCACTGTTGCTGTTTTTCTCTGCTCCGAGTGAGAGACAGCTTGCGTCAAACCGGATGCCATTCTCAGGAGAGAAAGAAATGATGACAATTCTCCTAGAACGACGAGAATATCTTCGAGCGACACGTTTACCTCTGCAGACTTGTTCCTTGGCCATGGCGGTCGGATTGAAAATTGTGAGCAAGTCTCGTGTGACAATTTACTTCCGTTGACAGCTCTATTGTTAAAGGGCCAATCAGATTGCGAGATTCCCGTGGCCAAAATTTGGCCGCCGACACGAACTCCAGGGGGCACTTTCCATTCAACCAAAAATTCCGGAAATTCTGGCACAGAATCAAATGGAACGGAGATTTTCGCAAAATTCATTTCGAAAATTTTGGTCAACCTCTCAAGGTTGTCGCTTTTCCCGGAAATTTGGAAATTCCGGGAATTTTCTGTTCCATTGCGCATTCCATTTCGCTAGATGCTCAGTCCCAGTTTCTCCAGCCATGATTACTGAGTGAAAATGACGGCGGCTTCAGGTGATCTTAACCAATGCAGCGCGTGCGTCTTTACCAGCGATGATTTTGAGTTCTTTTTGAGGCATATCTGTGTTGACGACAACGGCAACATTGCACCTCCAGATGCTCCCATCAGTAAGTTGAAAACTAACCACTACGACTTGAACAATAAGCTTTTAACACCTTACATTGTCGTGTCAGGATTCCCGCCATTGTAAACGTGTTGAAGCTTGCTATCTCAAACGTGGTTATATGTAAAAAAATCTCGCTTTCTTAAACATAACCACATCGTCGTCGTCCTCCAGGATATCATCTGTAAACTCGAAGTCGTCAAAAAACTCGGAAAGAAACAAGAACGTCCTCAAGTCCACCATTTTGAATTTGTCCCGAGCGGGAATGGAACGAGCCTGGCGGAAAATACCGTTCCATTTGGTATATGGAAATTTCGGAAATGCCAACCGGAAATTTTGGTCGAATGGAAAGCGCCCCCTGTGAGAGATTGTATCAGGCCCTATTTTAGCGAGCGACCCATGTAAGAGAATATGAGAGCGATGCTAAAATTCGGCCTGATCGCAGGTTAGTTCGTAAGGGGTGAAAATGCTTGATGTAGATCAAACATGGAAAACCATTTTAATGCAAAGTTTAGAGAGGCGGCTAAACAGTAAAAAATGTTCGTCCAACACTTTCGAAAATGTTTGTTGTTTAGCCGGGCATTACAAAGTCATTCAGCTCCGAAGTTTCAAACCCACCGAAAAACTTCTTCACTTACCTTAATGGGAAATAGCTGCAGTTTCTTGAATGGAAGTTCAGATTCATGATGTACTGTCGTCTAACAAACAGAGGCAATGCTTTTGAAGAAGTCGTAAGAGTAAAAACAGGCTCAGTGAATCGAAGGAATCCAAGATGGTCACGTTCCCAGGCCAGTATCCATCGGACAAGACAAGAGAATAAAAAACAAACCGACAAAAACACGACTCCAGAGAAGACACGATTAAAGGACAATAAACGTGTCGAAAACGATAGGAAAACGTTCAGAGCCTGCAATATACAAAGCAACAGCGGGGGTATACAGGCGTCCCCTGCGCATCGATTGTGTACGTGATACACTGGGAACAAGCGTTTCAATTTTTAGACGATAATCTGTGACTGGTTATATGACGCGGTTATGATTGTGTGTCACTTGGTAAACAAACATGGCGGCCAGCGCACTGTGCAGTGTGGAGTTCGAGGTGTTTGGAAAAGTTCAAGGTAACTTAAGCTTATGTAAATGAGGCCTGACAACACAAAAAGGGTCTTAGGCCATTCCACATGAGTGGTGAAAAAATGAAAATTTTTCAATCCAGTGACTAGAGAATAAAATTGAAGCCATTCGACAGTATAAACATCCTTCTGTTCAAACTTGTATGTTTGGTTAAAACTGTTGCCATGGTGACTCCACAGGGGGCTCTTGCATTTTGACATTTAAGAAGGTAGATGAGACTGGTGACAAAAGCTGAAACTTCATGTTGAATGTATCAAGAGACCAGGAAAAAATCCAGATTGTGAGTGCTAATATTCTAGCAGCCTTTAGACCCAGTTTTCACTGGAGAATGAAAATTCCAGCTTTGGATTACTGCTACCAGATTTTTAACTTGTTAAAAATTGCAATGGCATCTGTTGGTAATGGTAATCTGTCAGTTATATTACTTCTGCTGCTCTAATAGTTTGTTAACAGCTTCATTTTAGTCTTTCTTATTTTACTTTAATTAACTTCTTTATTTAGAAAAACAGGATGTAAGGTGTGCAAAAGAAATAATGATTAGTTTCTGTTCTGGAGGGGAAATTTGGTTGCTAAGGGGAATGCTGCTACAGGGAGGAAAAGTATCTGAAGAAACTTATTTTTAACTTAGATGGCTGGCAAAAGAGATCATTTTCTATCACAATTTTACAGCCTTTTCTTATCTCACATCTGCATGTGCACCGTGATGGTACATTTGCACTCATGCAATGCCTTCGCAATACTGTGGAAAGACCCTTGTCTAGCTTAGATTAGGGACTCACCATGCAGTTTTAGATAAGACTTAATGTCTAAATTTTTTGGCAGGTTGACATGGCCTGCATTGGCTGGCACCCATTCTGAGCTGTTTTCCATTGGTCTTTCAGGTGAGAATGAAGGAGAACTTGCTGCTCAATGAAAATCCTTGTATAAGCTTAGATTTCTTGTCAGACTGAAGGCAACTAAACATGTTCTTGCTGTTGTTAAATGTCACCATTCTCACAAGTGAAACACTTTCAGGTGTTTTTAACCTTAAAAGGGTATCACCCTCCTATAATTATGGACAGAAATTGTTACATTTGATTTTGTTTCATGGGATTGGGTTGCAGGTTGGCAGCCTTGGGAAGGGCAGGGGTAGGCATATTTACTGGGCAGAGAGATATATCACAATGATGAACCTACTCATGGCTCCTATTGATTGAGATATGGTTTAAATTCTGGGAGTCACTCAAAGGAAAAGTGACAATTCATTATCTGGTCAATCTTAGGGACTTGTCAGAAATTAGCAGGGGGGAGGGGAGTGTAAATAGGTCCCTGAAAAGGGAGAGCCATGAAAAAATAGGCAGTGAAAGAGCTAGGAGGGTCACATGAATTTACAGTGATGTGATCATAACAGGCATTGTGATGTAATGTTATATTATGACAGGAATAGCAAATTAATATACAAAAGATCATCATTGTGATGTAATGTTATATTATGACAGGAATAGCAAATTAATATACAAAAGATCATCATCATCATCATGATAATTCTCACTCGTGGTAAAGGGCAGATTTTGCTTGATAGTGTCCTGTGCTGCCTTGGTAAACAGTCATTTGTCAGTGGCAAGACAGATGCATGGCAATATTGTTTCTTTGTTATACCACTTCTTCCTTCATAATGGAGTTGTGAGTTTGCCAATGGACTCTATACCATGCATCTTAGCATAACCCACTGACCATCTATTAGTTAATCGCACAATCAGATTATCTACACAGGTGCCGTCTACTGATCAATAGACGGCTCTCAGAGCGGTTGCTCAGATTTTCACTGAATTTTATCAACCAAAAGCTTCAATAAATCAATTCTAGCGATATTCTGTGTTTAATAGACCGGTCAGTAGGTTATGCTAAAACAATTAGACAGCTCACTCTCGGTTTCTATCCACTTTGATAGTTGGCTCGGGGCTTGGCTCCTTGCCAACTATCAGCCGATAGAAACCTCGAGCTCGCCGTCTAATTGTTAATTAGTGTGTAGTGGCTGAAGGTTGTCTACAGAATGGTGACATTTTCTTGTTTCCCTGAAGTTTCAGAGGAAAGTTTAGAAATATGGTTGGATAATTCAATTCCCAAGAAGACAAAAACACATGAATATTCACCATCGCACGAGTTTAAAACGTCAAGATTACTGAATGAACTGAAGTTTTAAATGACAATTTAGTCTAAGCACGCGATTTGGCTAAGGCGGAAAGTTTAATCTAGTTCACATTGTAGAAAAAAGGTTAAAAATTATTGTTTCAAGGAAAATGAGTTAGAGTTCTACTAAAACAATATTACATTATTCACTATCGATTTCTATGAAGTGATTGTAGTTGATTCGGCCAAAATCTTAAGCTCATAATCTTATTGTTAAATATGACTTATGTTGGGGTGCAGTGGTTTCAATTAGTAACTTACAGTTTGTCGGCATTCTTGTTTTTTTAGTCATCTTGTTTTGTTGCTGTTTCTTTTTTTCTTTTACTTGGCTTAGAACTCAGATTTTTTTTATTTGTTTGGCCTTCTCCAATATTACCATCGGGAATCAGGGTATAATTGCTGACAAGAACAGCTCCTGCTATGGCATTATTGGAGGTATAATCTGTGCACATGCAGGGGGGGGGGGGGTCGTGATGTTTGAGGCCAAGCCCAAAGGGTCAGCAAATTTCATTCCCATCAACAAAGAGGGTACTTCATTTCATTGCTCAATTTTAAATCTCAACCCCCCTCCTCCCCCTGCTAATTTTGAACAAGTCCCTTAAACATTTTTGTTTTTGTCTCTATAGGTCTCCAAGAAGAGGTTTTCATTGTTTTGTTTTGGTCTTCTGTGTTCATTGTCCTTGTGGAATAGCCTACCACCCGACATCAGTTAAATGATAATAATAATAATAATAATAATCACTAATACAGGTAGTTAAACATAAGACACATTATGTATGCATTTTTTTGGTTCAATAGCGAAGCGCGCGAGTGACGTCATGACTCAGACAAGACTCAGACAAACAAACCGGAATGGCGGACGGTTTTCCTAAAACACTTTCTTAAACAGCTGGTGTCCGTAAAACATTTCTTTAAAACGAAAACTTCACCTAGATTTTCTCCATTTCTTTTAGAACACGCTCATGTTGTCTGAGCCTGGGGGGAGTAATCATTTGCATTTTATTTTTAAACGCTACGCGCTTTGCTATTAAAAAATGAATTTTACGAGACAACTCTTGTACAGCACGACTCGCTTAAAGGGAAAATTCTTGATTTTTGTTTAAATGGTTGGTTGAAGACTGCAATTCCTTAATGTCTACCAAAAATATTAGTCTGCGAGCCCGAGTTCTCCGTTAACAATAGTCAACTGGGCTGTGCCTCGTTGACTACTCACTCATGGAAAACGCGGTCTCCAACTTTTTTTATCTATTATTATTTTTTTTTTTGAGAAAGAAAGCAACATCCAGGATTTTTTGAGCAACTTTTTGACAAATTTCGAACAACCTGTTCGTGCAATTCCGAGCAACTTCTCAAACAGCCATACGCTTAAGCCCATACTTTTTTTAGTGCATAGCCTTTCTTAGTCCTTTATCACTTGGGACAAAAGTTCATCTGCACCAGAATTTTTTTAATTCCATTATCTGATTTTAAAAGCAACATTCAGCACAAAGCTGAGTTTTACATAACAATCGCATAAACGCACGTCCGATCTCTGACGCTTTAGTACATAGTTGCTGCTTCAGTGGGTCACGACTGTTCGTGTCTCCACGTTGGGGGCAGTTTCCAATCAAGGCCGTCTCTGTTTTTAACTTGTATTAGGACGTTGAAATCAAAGTAGTTCTCATCGTAGTGTTTTTGAACGTCTTGCCAATGCATTTCTTGAAGAGTCCTTGTTTCGGCGACTTCTTCTGCGCTGGTAGAATGGTTTATTACCATTTGTATGCTGTCGCATTTTCCACAAGTATCTTTTCTGGGTTTTCGGAAGCTTAGATTATAACTGAAGAAAATCTTTCTAAAAGAACTTATACTGAGGGGAGGCTTGGCAGCTGTCCCTAAAACATGACCTTTTAGTTTTAAAAAATCGTTGTAGATCTTGGTCAAATTCAGGGATGGCTCCAGATATCTCTTCTCTGGTGCTTTATGTCGCGTGTAATGTGATTGTTCCGGCTCATATGACCAGATGTGTTCTACAACCTGTGTGAGGAAAGGAAATGGGTACAACAATAAGCTCAATCGATCAAAACACAACAAGAAACGTACTGTCCCTTTACTGTGTGTGTATTGTGTTTTCCTCATTCTTTTGTTGGTGCTGTAACTAAATTTGAATATGTTTTGTAAACTAAATTTAATTTAAATTATGTTTTACGGCGATCGTGCGTTTTCTGTAGCTGGCCCGAATTTATGGAATACTTTACCTCCAGAGATTACGAAGTCAGGAAATATATTAAATAGTTTTAAGTAGGCTTTGAAAACGCACCTTTTCAAGCAGGCGTATAACTTGTAGAATATTTATATTTTTAGTTGAGACCTGCATGTAATTTTTCTTTTCAATTAGTTTTTCCTTCTGTGATGTAATAGTTTTATAAATCTTGTAATTTAGTAGTTTTATACCTATTGTAATGTAATTAGTTACGTAAAGCGCCTAGGACAAATCGTGCTTTGGCGCTATATAAAATATTTGAATTAAATTAAATTAAATTTTGTTATTGTGAGTCATGTGTTTGACCAATAGAAAAATAATAATAATAATAATAATAATAATAATAATAATAATAATAATAATAATAATAATAATAATAATAAGCTCAATCAAGCCGGCCTCATAAAGAGCAATTTCAATGCGTCCCCCTCATCTGATTCACAGCCATCCTAAAAGTCCAACAAATAACCCCCTCACCGCCCTCCCTCGTATTCTCCGTATTCAACTGGAACTAGCGTGCAATGGACGCTAATGCGGAGGAATATCATTAAAAGAGCTTCATGTGCATTGGCTTCAATTGCAAGCTAGTTACAGTTCTACAACGAGAATACGAATATGGTCTATCGAGAAGCCGAAAAGGGTGGCCGCTTTTGATTCGCATTCTTTCCTGCAGTCACGGTCCAATCAAAAGTCACCTTCTAATTGGATTATACGAAAGAATGAAAAATTTGTTAATAGTGGTCACATTTTGGGCTCCTTGTTTACAATTGACTCAGAACAATCTTCCTGCATGGAGCCCTTACCATTACAGTTTTTACAATAACTGACAGCATTCTCGAGCGCTCATTGGTAGCAAGTTTTAGGGGATGAAAGTGCAGACCGTGAAAATTTATAGCGCTATTTCTATCGCTATTCAATAGCGCCTTGCAAAATTGACAACAAGAAAAGATTCTCTTAACAATATCATAGTTAAAAAGATCTGTCGGGAGAAGTTAACATACCTCTGCTTTCAGTTGAGGGCTCAAGCGTTTTTGATTACTCTGTAAGACTCGTCTATCTTTTTCTACAGCTCCACTGAATGGCCTCCGCTTTTTAAGCAACACTCTAAGTCGTTTCTTTCCGACTCCGTAAATCTTCATAAATGCTCTTTTGCATATTTGTAGTTTCTGATTCGCGTTTCCAGTGGTGTAATATCGGATCACAGTTCTAGGATTATCCACTCGGTTCTGCCTTCTCGCATTCGTGGTTTCTATACGCGCGGCCAAATGTCCGTTCTGTGCTTGATAAGCCATGCGGTCGAAATCGTTTCTTATCTGCATTACAACGTCTATTCCAATATTCAACAGACAGGTGGTACTGCAACATTCCAACCGCATTTCACGAACAAATCGAAATGGTCTGTTTTTCCTTGGTCTGATTTTCTTTTTGATGACTTTAAGAATAGGCTCTCGGCGCCGGCGCGTTGCAAGTTCGTCTGCTCGTTTTCTCTCCCGGTGGGAAACCACTTTTTGTTTCTCGAACTTATAGTGAAAACCTTGATTCATAACGACGACGAAAAAAGATTCGACGGACGTACGTAGCAGAAAAAAGATGACGTTTCAAAACCGCACACGTTGTAATTGCTGTTGCCGTGCGCGCACTATAGTTACAAATGGTTTGTTCACTCGCGCGAGACGCCTAAAGCTACGCGTGCGACTTAGAAATTAAAGCTTGAACGTTAACAACGTTAACCCGGGGAAGAAAAGATGTCACGGGCGTCAAATGAACCAACTCATGGGGTGTCAGTGTTTCACATGGATTTCCACAAGAATGTAATGATTCCTAAGCTGACTGCCCAACAAACGTACTACTTGCGAAAGATTAAATTGTATGCTTTTGGGATCCACAGTGCAGAAACGAACAAAGGGACGACATATGCTTGGAGCGAATGCACGGCTGAGAAAAATCCAGAAACTCTTGTATCCTGCCTCGATTTACATCTACGTCAGACAGAATCCAACAATCGCAAGTGGAACATATTTTGGGCTGATAACACAAGGTCCCAGAACAAGAATCACACGGTCGTTTTTTATTTTGACTATCTCGTGGCGAGTGCATGGATTCCGTGAGAGAATCGATTACAAGTTCCTCGAAGCAGGCCATTCCTTTGGCGCCGTAGATCGCGATGGTGGCTTAGCGGAAGGCTTGTTCAGAAATGCAGAACATCTAGAAACACCTGTGGACTACGCAGGGACAATAAACAACAGTTCTTTGTTTCCAAAACTAACCTGGATTCTCCCACCGCAATCAGCGTTCAAAAGTTACGCCACGTGGCTTCGTAAAACTTACAGAGTAAGGAGGAAAGACATTTTCAATCAGGCCTACCGATTTAGCGACACCATGTATTTTAATTTCGGGATAGGCGAGCGTGTTGATCCTACGGACGGGATCGTCAAAACTTTCAGGCACCCCAACTGCGTCTGGCTAAGAAAGACGCTAGATGATCGAGAACAACCTATCGAAGTGGACTTTAGAAGACGAACTTTAGAACGAACTCGCTTCCGCGAAGAAGACCTCTCCGCCTTAAGTACCGTTTCCATCAAACCAAATGAGAAAACCTGTCAGGACTTAGAAAAAATGTTACCATATCTTAGACCCGCTGGAAAGGCTTACTACAGTAGTATTTTGTCTTCAGACTAACCGGTGATCAGTGACATCAAAAGGTCAGCGCGAATTCTTTTAGTGCAAAGGCGCGTGACGATAATCAACATTCATTTGTTAAGTTCAGTAGATAATGACAACATTACAGTAGAATCCCGATCACGGGGTCGAACCCTCGTTTCCCTCTGTAATTTTACCCCCGATTTCTCGAAGAAATTTCCATTTCCCGTGGAGGTTCGAAAAATCGGGATTCTACTGTATTTGCGACAACTTCCTTGTGGTTCCATACTGCAAGTTAAGACTGAGTCCCATTTGTATGACTACGGTGATTTTATTTAATCCGTGAATCGACATCCAACAGATTAATGAGTAATAGTCCAAACTAAACAAAAGAAATCAATGGAATTAGTGTGTAATAGTATTTGAAAGTTTAGTCACTATTTCACGGGTTAAGTAAAACCAGTCTATTTTCATGAAATGGAACTGTTACATTAATTGTGTTTGCTTTAACCGACGGACAGAGATCGTGGACTGCGGCTCAGGTGACGCCTGTCACATCTTTTCTTCCTAGTTATCCAACGTTGCGAATTTCTTTTTTTTTTCTTTTTTTCGCCTAATAGTTTTTTTATTGCAAGACACGTACACGTTACATTACTTACATAACGGTATGAAACAAAACACTAAATACATTACATTACATTACATTACAAATCCTACACAAGAGCGCTAGTTATAGTATAACACTTGCATTACTCCACTTACAATACTCTATTCTAATTGCACTTAATGGATACGATAATAGTAACATATTCCAAGTACCTACAATACACATGAATATACATAACAATGAGATATGGAAGGGTGAAAATGGGTGCTGTCCACGAGTGTGGACAGCGGTATATTCATGCGCATGAAGGTCTAGCACCGCGTCATGCCACTGGGGGTGGGCGGGCGGGTTCGTTCCTACTACCAGTGATGTCGTAGGAGAAATGTGCACAATAGAAGAAAACATGATAATATATACAGCGTAGAGAATTGTGGGATATATATTGTTATGTTAATATTCATTTATTATTTCCGGTACTTGAAATAGTAACATATTCCAAGTACCTACAATACACATGAATATACATAACAATGAGATATGGAAGGGTGAAAATGGGTTGCAAAATCCAACCGTTCGACTCTGGGTAATGGACACAGAGATGGGAAAGAAGAAAACCTAGCCAAAAATGAGTTTATTCTCCCATTCTCCAAAACTACCGCGGGAAGGCTGGAATAAAATCTTTAAGGCTATCACAATTCTGATACAAAACCCCTGGATCTGCAATGTTTACTTCTCGACCAGAAAGGGTCGTGGAAGGAGAATTGGTGGACATTACTTTTGATAACTGCATATAATAGGTCGCAGTAGAGCGGTGGCGCCAGCCAACGTGTCCCATAACATCCTGCAGTCCCGCGCCCGCAAGGGCGAGGGTGATAGCGCAACCCGATCTAAAACCGTGAAGTGTTGCTGCTTGTGCAAGGTTTCCTTCGTCAAGGTAGACTCTGAAGCGAGAATCTGCCGCCGAGGATGAAAAAGGTCTATCAACAATCCCCCCATCTGGGGTAATAGGGCGGAATAAAAAACCGCTTGTAATGTCAATACCTATACCCTTTGCAAAGGTTACGTAAAGGTCAATTGCTTTAACAGGGCATATATCGGCATTCTGGTTGCGACGAATGGCAAAAAGGTTCGAAGAACCATCACGTAGAGTCTTCCCCCAAACATGGTTGAATAGTAAACCGCTATTATCCGGGAAGCGGAGAATTTCCGGAGTCTTAACCTGACTGAGATCGCCGGGTCTATCTCCACTGAAAAAGAGTGTTTTGAAAAAGGCCTGGTCTCTTAATAAAACAAACACGTCAATCGGAGTTAAATCCTCTGACCGCAATTTACGATCGATGAGGTGACTTAACTGTAAAAGATCATTAACGAAAAAAGGAGTGGCTTGTTTGGGTGTTGCTTGAGCTTGCAACTGTTCTGCGGTAACACACTTAAGGTATTGTTTTAGTGAAAGATCGGTAGCCGGATTCCCCAGCAGAAGTCTCGGGTCCCATTCTCCTCTCCTGCCGACTTCATTAAAAATTGTACGCAACTTTCCAATCAAGGAGTCCACGGTGCCAAAAGCCAGACGCGTTGGACATGGACAGGGAAAGGAACCTTTGCGTGCGTAGAATTGACAACCGGCGTAATGAACTTTTGTCTTCCCCTTTTGATCTTTCCATACCAAAAAACGACATAGCTCGCGAGGAGTAATAGTGGAAATATCCTTTGGGAAAGGAAGGGAGGCTAAGAAGAACTCCAATTCCTTTTGAAGGGACGACTTTTGCTTTGAGTAGGACGTGTTAGCAGATAGGCTCGCGATTTGTGAAAGGCGGTTATCAAGAGCAGAGACGTCCAGAGTAACGTCAGTCCTTTGGGTATGGCCAACGGTTAGGATTTTCCTCTTGTAACCACAATTCTGACAGTAACGGAAAGTGGCGTCATTGGCATATTCACAGCGAGGACAAGAGACTGACTGGCAAAAAAGTTTAGGGGCCGTTGGCAAAGGCTGAAGGGAAAACGAAGAAGGAAAACAAAAAATAAATGAACAAAATTTATTGTCATTTCGATCATTACAAAGTTAAGAAAAAAGTTACCAAACATTCTATAGAACAAATACAATCTATAATTGACTATCAAAACAAAAAACTGTTCTAGCGGATGTACAGATCATTTTGATAAGTATATGTTCGCAAACAACAAATATATAACAAAAGGCGCAACAAATGTCTTAAATTCTGAAAGCCCAGAGGTCCCATGGCAGTTTAAACGAGTCTGAGAAACCATGTGGAGAAGGCGTAAGAAGCGCGCCTTGTTCCCCTTTGCAAGAAAGCTTAAGAGAAGCGAAAGCCGAGTGAAATAGAATTGGCCACCAGTATCGTCTAGGGTGAACATCGGGGACAACAATAGTGCATCGCAAATGATTAGCCCGCAGATGATTAAAAACTTGCCCAATCAAAAGTATAGGAGGAAAAATATACGGGTTACTTAAGATGGAACTACGATCCGGGTGGTCAAAATTTTGCGCAAAGAAATCCACGCCAGAGGAACAGGGGGTAGGATACGGTGTAAAATGAGGCAAGGAAACCCCATTGAGATCACTTTGAGAGTTTGAGTCCAAAGCCATAAGATCGACAGAATGACCATGTAAACCGCCAAAAGAAGGGTGTGATTGAAGGCGCTGCCACAAATGAAAAGCTAACTTACTGTCAGCAGGAGAAAAACGACGTGAAGGCTGATCAGCAGGATTAACACTCGAGGGGATATGGATAACTGAAAGGTGCACATTAAGGTCTAGGACCACTTCCGCTAATCGCTTTAGCGCGTCAGAAAAAAGGCTCGATCGGGCAGCTTGAGACTGCCAGGCCTGAACAAGGGATAGGTTGTCCACATAAGCATCAACCCTAGCGTCACGAAGATCATCACGAAAAGAAAGAAGAGTATTGGTAAGGGCCTTGGTTTCTTTAGTGGCAATATCTAACACCGCTGTAGAAGGCGTCCAATAGTCGGAAACACTGACATGACTTTTTCGGGGAAAAAGTCCTCCCCAAGCAAAAGAGGACGCGTCCGAATAAACAACGAACTGGAGGTGTCGCTCGTCGCGCCACTTTCCAATTCTAGCGACAACTGAAGGATCTGCCCAATGCTGCACTTCAGCTCTGAGCGGAGGCGAGATGCGAATAGGCTTAGAGGATTTTGAACCCTTGCTAATAGCGAAGGTTCATCTCATTGGTATAAAGGCGAGAATCCTGTACTGCAAGGCGAAAAGAAATACATTTACCCGCGAGACGCTGAAGGGTGACAGTCGAAACGCAACTCCCACAGAGAATTGAGTTTACCAAAGCAAGAAAACTGGTTTGCTTATCGGGAGGTAAGTAAAAAGCTTCTAGGTCAGAAACAGAGATAAAACCGAGGTATTTTATTCTTTTTTGCGGGGTGAAAACACACTTTTTTAGTCCAAGGGTGTACCCAAGAGAAGTGAGGGTATATGCAGCAAGGAAAACCGCAGCCTTGGAAGCTTCACGACGTGTTTCGTCAGAAGGGGTAGCTAAAGTACTCGCCGAAGGGTAGGAGGTTTTGGATTGCAACTCACCATTGTGCCTATCGTCAATATACAAAGAACATGGTACTCCTATTGAACGCAAAAATGCGATACTAGGAGACCTGTAGAATGATAAACATAGGCAGAAATTTTCCAACCAAAAGGAATGGTGTTGGAAACAAAATACCATCCTCTCCACCTAATGCCAAAGAAAGTACGACTAGACACATCCAAAAGAATATGATCATAGCCAGATTTATCGTCCAGCGTTGTCTGGTAACATCCTTTGTGAGGTATCTGGGTAATTGCGATAAGTTGTCCAAACGAAAAGGGCGGTCAACCATCCAAAGGTTCAGAAAGCGGTTATCGTGACAAAGGCGAGGTTTTGTCGGTTCAACAGTCAAAGGCATGACGAGATGTGGAGGGTCCACCTCACCAACCCTCCCTAAGACTGATATAGCGCCACTACACACCCTTTCAAGCAACGTGTTGACAATAAAATAAACAAAATTATTACAAGATTTGTTATTATCAAATTCAATGCGGGGGGGAATAACAGAGTCATAAGCGCGTCCCTTAAAATGTCCTTTGAACGGCCGAAAAAACTTGAAGAGAGAGACTTTATTCTTAATCCAGTCAAGGACTTCATCCGCGCGGTCATAGGTACTGAGACTCGCAATTTTCTCCCAGACTTCGCTGTGAAGGTGAAGCTGACCAGCAATGAAAACATCAGGGTTGCGGAAACGGAGGGTCGTAATGTCAGGGACAATCTTCCCGGAACAGATACTTTGAACAAAGCCAAAATCGAAACAAGGGGCTGTCATTTCCACCTCAGACTCTAGTGGCCACATATCCATGGTTACCCACTCATTGACTCTAGACTAGAAGACAGCAACACAGGGAGTGGGATCAAATGTACTGTGCCCGGCACGAGGCGTGAGCGGTTTTGCTTGATTATACAGGGCAAAACAGAAAAATGCTGGAATTAAAACCCAAGTAGAAAGAAAAGGCGAAAATGTAAAGTAAAAAACAAAATAGTGGCCACCAGAGGAGGAGGAAAGACAGCTTGACCCAGATAAACCGGGAGGAGAGTTGTACCCCTGTTTCAAGCGACAATCCAACTCAACTGGTAACAAAAGGAAAGGGAAACGAAAAAAGCCGCAAACAAGAAAAACAAAAGAAGGGAGAACAAACGCTAACAAAAACTAAACAACAACAAAAAACACTTTATTATAACTCGATTCAGCATGAGTTGACAACATTTAATGGAAATTATGGCTTATTTTGCTAAAACAAAAAAGGAAACCAGGTAAGAAAAGGATAAGCACACAAATCTGCTCACAAAATAATAAAACACTCTGCCTACTAGGTAAATAACATCTCCCGAACGCACTAAACGAGGGAGCTGGCACAAAGCCGTCAAAACTGTTGACATATTTCCAAAACACTAACACAAGCGGAAACGATATCCGAAAATTGGCGGCCTCGCGCGCCAAAAGAAATTACAAACGAAAGCTAGAAAGAGAAACCGAACAAAAAATAAGTGAAAACGTGATTTGCATAAGGTGAGAAAAAATTCACAAACAAACTGCCGTGTTTGCTGTACGGGAAAAGAATAAATAAATAACAACGTGCAAAGCACGTTATGGCCCGTTGGCCCTATTAAGAGGGAAAATAAAACTTGATAAACTGCACAAACAACCCGCAGCTTTCCCAGCGTGTGGCAAAATGAGATGTTTTAAAAAAGCAAACGAGCAAACCATGTTTTACTGAGAGCAAAAAACCTTTAGCCACACTTGTAGAATATAACATACACTACCGCGTTAGAGGCGTTTTACAAAAACACCAAAAAACATATTTGAACAACATAAGTTCAAGATTTTCACTCGCGCTCGAGCGGCAAAAATTGTCCGATCAGTCGTGCCTAACCGGTAAATTGCATTCAATTGCATTCAAGTGACATGTCGAAATTCCGACCAGCATTTGTTTGCAACAGGATTTTCATTCACTCGTAAAGCTCTCAGTCGCTCTCGAGAGCATCACTCGCACTCGAGTGGCATCACTCACAAAACACCGGAGTGGTTAAATAACGCTCGACTAGCAAACTGCATTTCTCATGGTCGAGTAACAAGCTTTTCTTCAGTCGCTCTCGACTGGCATCACTCGCACTCGAGTGGCATCACTCACAAAACACCGGAGTGGTTAAATAACCCTCGACTAGCAAACTGCATTTCACATGGTCGAGTAACAAGCTTTCCTTCAGTCGCTCTCGACTGGCATCGCTCGCACTCGAGCGGCATCACTCGCATTTAAATAACACGCCGCACTCGAGTGGCATACATCTCAAAAACAGACGTAAGAGCAAAAATAAGCTAAAACCAGTAAATGAAACGGGAAGAAAGGAAAACGGTTGTTTTACCTCAAGTGGAGGGTCAGGGACTGCATGAGGTCCAGCAACTTCAGCAATTTCAGCAACTTCTGGTTCGGCCACGTGTGCAGGACCCGGAGCAGGAACGGCAACCGCCGGTTGAGGACCTTGAGGAACAGGCAATTCTGCTAGGGCGTTTGCTAAAATATCTTGAGCTCTAACTTGCAAAGGCCGTTGGATTTGCGGCGGTTGGGCCATGACGCGGTGCTAACAGAGTAATGACTTCGTTCCTACTTCAAGTGATGTCGTAGGAGAAATGTGCACAATAGAAGAAAACATGATAATATATACAGCGTAGAGAATTGTGGGATATATATTGTTATGTTAATATTCATTTATTATTTCCGGTACTTGAAATAATACTTTTTTTTGTTTGCCCTACACAGTGACACATACAAACCATGCAGATGCCCAATTAATTCCCTTACAAGATTAAATAGCAATTTCCTAGCACAAAAAAATATTAAAAACTTAATTTACCCGGCGGACTTCCATTTTTTTCCTTGTAGTAGACTACTATAAGATTACAACAGAAGCTCCCATCTTGTATAAAAATTGCGAAGCTTTCGGTTCTTAATAGCAATTAACTTTTCAACTTCTTGTTTAGCTTCAACCTTGTGCAGAAACAATCAAAATTTCGGAAGGTACTTATTTTTTCTACTCTCCCAGATAGTTATCTTACCAAGAATTATCAAATAATTTAATAAATCGTTCCTCTAAAGAAAGCCAATTATGATGTCTTTTAAAGACAAAGATAAATTTTCACCACTTATACCAGACCACCAGACTGTAAAACTATTCCAGAACACCTGCACAAAGGAGCAGTTAAAGAAGAGGTGGTACAAATCTTCCGTATAGGTTCCACAAAATGAGCACTTATCTGAATCGCTTAAACCTATTTTGAATAATTTATCATTTGTAAACAAAATGAAATTCAACAATCTATATTGAAAAGACCAAACATACGTTTCGCTTGCAGCTAGATACGGAATAGAAAAAGCATCTTGTGGATTTGAGAGTTTAAAATCAGCTATCAACCTTTCAAAGCTATTCGGAGTTTTCGCTTTAGTTGACATCATCATTGAATAGAATTGTTTGCACTTTGCCGTATACACATTAAAATCTTTAGCATTATACTCAAAATTCATAGGATCGAATTTTCCCACTGTTAGGAGATTGGAAGAATTTTTTGAATTCATATTTATGATAGCAGACCTCAATGCTGTCCATGTAAGGAAATTAGTATTAAGACCTTTTTGTTTAAAGGACTCAAAAGAACGTACATTATCAATATTAAACTGTAAATCATTCAAATAAATTATGCCCTTATCAAAGGACATTTTATAAAACACTGGTCTGTTATTTATCCTTATGTCCTTATTTTTTCCAGATAACATTTTGGGAATAATTAACATCGGAAAAGGAACTTCTAAATTCCACCCACCTGTCCACCTAAGGAGCTCTAAGTAAAAGTTACTAACGCTTAAATCAAGGTCATTGACATCATAATTGCATCTAAGAACCCCTCACCCTCTTTTTTCCATTCCTCTCAGTAACTTTTCTTTCATCTTAATTTGGACAAAAATTTTATCGGTCAATATCGAAGTATTCATTTTCCAAAACCCTGGGCCTCGCTTGCATTCCTCAAGTTCCAGCAGGTGTAGAAGAATTGCCGAGTGATCAGTTCTAATTGCCGCAATAATATCAGCGTCTTTAATTAAGTCCTGAAGTGAGTTTGAGATAAGCCAATAGTGTAATCTACAGAAAACAAAAGGAGACTTTTGTGACCAAGTAAAGCTTTTCGTTTGAGGGTTTTTTTACACGCCAAACATCATGTAAATTAAATATTGTTTGTAATTGTTCAATGCGATCAGTAATTTTTTTCCTTGCTACCAGTATACCGCCTTGTTTGTCAAGAAGTGGATAAAGGGCAATAAAATTATTACCCTTCTTAGCTATCCGATCAGCCTTGCAATTGGTTTTTTGTTTTATTCAACATTGCTGATCCTGATCTACACCAAGATCCGGCTTCACCTCGCTACTGTTTGTCCAAGTGGTCCTTGCATCGAGTTACCTGATTTGGCGTTATAACATACCATTGAATAGCTAATTGCATCGCACTACACAAAGATACGCAAACACAAACACAAAAACACATACACAAAGTACATATTTTACGCTGGAAAACAATTTTAAATTTCAAATTTTTCTCCTCTTTCCTGAAGGAGTGCAGCATTCTTCCTCTCTCCCTCAGCCGTGCCCGCTCCTAGCCGATACACATTAACTTAAATACGTTGAAATTGAAATATATATGGCTTCTTATAAGTCTATCTTTGCCAATCTACCTACCAACAAGGTATTTAAGAGCAGCACTCGACTTAAAAAATGAAAGCTAAGTATTTAACAATAAATAAATAAATAACGTGTGCAAACCATTATATGGAGTGAAGGTTAAGTTTGCGGCAATAATAAACACGTTGCGAATTTCTGATACCCCGTCTTTATAGGGTAGCGTAGGGTTTGTGGGCGGGGGGGAGGGAGGGGGGAAGGCGAGTATGGAGTCGTGACCCGACCAAGTCCAGGGACAAATGTTTATAAAATCCGCGTGCCAAGCATAGAGTGATTTCATTTAATCCGTGAAACAATATCTCACAGTGTGTAATAGTCCAAACTAAAGAAAAGAAAACAGTGTTATTGGTGTCTAACAGATCTAAAAGTGTAGTACCTATTTCACAGGTTTAGTAAAATCACTCTACTTTAACATATTTAGTTTAACTCACGAAACACGTTTCTCTTCTAGCTTATATCTCCACGCGTCACGGTCTATTTTTCTCTGGGAACTTTTGAGGAGGGAGGGGGTGGGGCTTGCCGGAGCGAGGGACAGGTTTATTTAAAATCGTGTACAGATACAGTCATATCGAGTATCAGAGTTTTGGCCATCAATCACGTGACTTCTATATTTAGAAACCAACATTTGCGAAAAACATCGGGTTGTTCCAAAAAATTAGTATCAGACAAAACAAACTATAATAAGTAAACGTGGTGGATGATTGCCTTTAAGCAATTAAGTTGGAGGTGAGCGTGGCCTAGTGGTTAGGCTGCTGGACTTGTAATCTGGAGGTCCCGAGTTCAAATCCTCCTCCCTGCCACTGGATGAATTTGTCAGTCGGTGGTCCCGAATTTAACTCCTCCACGCTTTGTAGCGGAATGTTGATGTTCACCAGGGAGCTATTAGCCACGTGCACATGGTCTGAAATTGATAAAGGCGATAATCTGTCAGAATGACTGTGCAATCTCGACAAAATTTTAGAATCTTGCCATTTTCTAGTCTCCTACGCAGCCGGTTTTAGATGTTTTGGGAGCGTTGCGTGACGCCACTAAAAACGGCTGCGTACAGGAGACTGGCCATTTTCTTGTATTTTTAGAATCTTGTCAGTTGAATTTCTGTAGGAGAATGAAAATTTGAACAATATTTCATTTATTCTTTCTTATCCTTGATATATCTAAGCTGCAGGTCTTGTTGGAAAGTCGTTGTAAGTATAAAATAATATGTTTACTTTTCAGACAACAGTCCCTCACACAAGCCCCAAGCGCAGTCGAAAATATTAAATTACAAGACTACAAGCTTATATGTATTCTAGGTATACAACTGAAAAGTTAACCGCGTTCACAAACATGTATATAAAGAAGATTTTGAAACTATTCAGCAAAAACAACGGCCGTTTCCATTTATCTAAGGTTTTCTTTGTCCGCTTCGCGAAATGTAAGTTCTCCAGGGTCATAGGTCGCGCACCAAGGACCCATATGCGAAAATTGTTGATATTTTTCGACAGTCGTTAAAACAAAAGTTTTAAACTCTGCAGCAAATTCCTTCACAACCACAGAAATTGGTTTATCTGTAAACTTCTTTTTCAAAACAACACGTCCTCCCGTTGCGTTTTATCTATGCGCAAGCTAAGTAAACATGACCATGTAATTTACGGAGACGCAAAAGTAGAAAGACAAATTGGCCTACTGAAGTGTTCGATAAACCTTCAAGGACAGTTTCGTCTAAATACATGGTACGACAAACCCAGCAATGGTCGTTGGTTGTTTGTTCTTGCACTGACTGCAAAAATATATAAGCTTGCTGGACATGACAGAACAATTAATTCGGCCGGGTGAGCAAGTGAAGCCACCGGTTGCAGAGGCCTGGGTTTTTGCCCCAAACGGGGCAAAAACCCAGGCTCTCGCTGCCAGAGCTTAAAATAGCGATGATAAGGCCCGGGACTATTCAGAGCTAAAAATACCACAAAGTGGGACTTTCCATGACGCATGGTTTAGCTCGCAACAAAATCCAGCTGCGAGCGTTGAAAACCATCATCAAGACCAAATTCCCTTTCACTCTGTGAGTGGCTTAAACGATGCAGTTACTAAATTGGATTTTCTAAAATTTTAATTATCTCAATGTACGTTAGCGTCCATAGCAACTTTGGCTTCCAACGGCGAGCCAAAAAATACTCTATGAGGGTTCTCATGTTGCCAACAAACTTGAATTCCCCGCCTTCACCAACAGCAGGAAAGTCGAAACATCGTCATGTGGAAGAAGACTAATCAATAAATCATCGGATACATTCGGTTTTTGTCGTATTTTTATTAACGAGCAAATATGACATCTGTTCGGAAAGGTCGCAGAACAAGGACCTCGCCGACCAAGGACCGCATACTGTACCTTAAGTTGCAGTGAGCTTGCACATAAACAAGCTTGTCCCCAATTCTCAAATGCAGCTAATTCATGTGAGGGTAGGGTATTTTCTGCCAATCCCATAGTCCTTAGCACTGCGGGCATGGAAGTAACTTACCTACCCCAGGAACTTTTAAAACCTTAATTTCACCAACTTAAAACCACGCGCAGCCCGAAGTTTGTCTCCAATACATATACTCCCACAGTTTTTCAAACGGCCACAATAAAACCCCTCTGAGATATAACGGTTCAAAGTTGTCAAACTCTCTCGTTCCCAATCCCCCTACACCCTACGCGAGCACTGGAGCCCAGGCGCTACACCGCCAAACATATGAAGACTGTCATTTTAGAAACACTTCAAATATGGCCATCTTTACGCCATGATTATCTCCAAACTACACGTCCATTTCCGCTTCAAACACCAGTTTCGCTACGAAGAAACATTACCCATAGTTTTTCGCCGATCCGGAAGACCTCCAAGGAAAATGACAGCTGTCCAAAGATTACCACTTGTGACGGTATGAACTGGGTTTGTTTGTTTTCCATCTCTTGATTCCATTACACAGTTCCATTTCTCCTCAACAAGCTATCAGCTGCAAGTAGCTACGTGCTTACATCAGAACAAGCAGGTTTTCAGGTAAGAAATGGGTCTGGAAGAATGACAACGGCGGAACCTGACAACACAAAAGGGGTCCAACAGAATAAGACCCTTTTTGAAAAATGGCGCCTCAAATATTTACTGTTTAACTTTTAAAACTCTTACTAGTAACCAAGTTTAAAACGTGAAAAGGGAAAAAAAGACAATTCCTCACTACAAAGAGCTAAAACTGTGGTCACTCTTTCGTCAGATGACACAGGAGCTTGTACAGGCAAAAGTTAGGACAGCCTTCTTATGACAACTGACAAACGTTCCTAAAAGAAATAATAATCTTTATGTAATATTATTTTAATTTGAATTGTTACGCTCAGCCACTATAATGCAATATGTAGCTAAAACCACTTTCATGGTCATACTCAAGTACATCAAGTGATTGGACACAGAACACCACAATAAACAGCAACGAAGAAGAGTACTGTTCAGTACTTTTCCTTTAAATGTCTTGAGTTTGAAAGCCCACGTTACCCTACATCACTCACAATTTGTCCAATTCATGTAGGTTGTAAAAGAAAAAAAATCCATCTAAATGCTTAGCTACAGTTCTACGTAGCTGAGCTGATCATGGATGCTACACCCTCTCCCTCTTAGGTTTTTCTTGAATTTTTCTGAGACAAACTATCGTCTACACATGCTGTTTTCAGTGGCTGTATACATATCCCTTCCACACATTTGATGCAAAGTTGGTGAGAATCAGTTGCTATAGTTATGAGATATGGTGTCATAAATAACAGGAGGTCAAGCCATTTTGGAAGAAAAATGAAATTTTTTTACCCTTTTTAGGTGAAAAAAGCACAAAATGTCAACAGTAAGCAGCAAAATGTTTGATTACCTCATATACTTAGAGCATCAAAACGTTTTAATTTCCTCCATTTTTTTATAATTTTGCGTAAAATCCAAGAGGTTGGCCAAGATGGTGGCCATCTTGGATGACGTCACAGGCCCCCAACGGTGCCGCAACCCATAATACATACTTCATCTTGTAGAGCTCATTGCAGACTTTCTACTAAACGTGAAATCTATTCGAAATATTGTAACATAGCAAAAACCCAAGGAGGGTCTATTAACCTATTAACCCCCTCCCACTCCCCCCCCACTCCCCCCCCCACTATGTACCAAGGTGGGGGTGTGACTTTGCTTGCACGTCTGAGGGTCAAGATTGCAGTTTGAGAAAACTCATTAGTGGGGTTTTGCAGTAGAGACCTCAATGTAAATCCATTGATATCATGATAACATACATTGTGCATTAAGTAAGTTGTGTCCTTTTTCTCCTTGTTTGTAGGTGTGTTTTTCCGAAAGGTAAGGCATTAACCTTGTCCTAAACATTGAATATCTGTACTGTAATAGTGGATCACTTACCTTTACTACTCCTTTAATACAACCACCTCTACTAGTATTTGCTAATAACAAGTCATCTTCTTGTCTGATGAAATGCTGTTAAGCTGACCAATTTAAGTCCTTCAAGTGAATCTCTAACTTTTACCTCCTTTATAAATTATTCACCCTGTTTAATATGCATGGTAGCCAAAAAGGCAAAAGAAGCTTTAAACTGTCTTTGGTAACCACTTCAAGTTGTAGCAGTGCACTTCATCTTCTGGTTGATGCTGGCTTTCTCATTTTTTTGTCGTACAGTGTGCTTCTTTCTCTTCATAGGCTATCATAATATTTGACACAAATCCCAATATCAGGATGTATATTCTCCTCACTGTTTTTTTATATATTTCTTATGGTACACAGGGCTTGAGACTAACTTTTCAGCTTAGTAGCCCAGTGGCTAGTGAGAGGTTTGATTTCACTAGTCAAAATAAATTTTCACTAGCCAGACTTTTTTTTTTTGCATTATCTCGCACTGTGTTCAATATGGGTAATTCTTAGCCGAGTTAAGTACTCTTAATCTCAAGAGTGAAGAACTGGAATGTTGACCATTCTTTCCAACAGTTAAAGATCCTCACACGAATACGAAGTATTCGTGCATTCAGGGCAAATTCGCAGGTACGATGTTATTCACGCTCCTCTCTTTTCTGTTGCGGTTAGCATGACCAATGTCAAGAAAAGTTAACCCTATATAAGCTTGTCTTCGTACGGAGAAACGTTGGAAAGAAGAGACTAACAATGTATGAACGTTGTAAGGTTCGGAGAAAGACAAGACTGATACAGCACTCAATTCACGTACGGAAAAATATCTGTATTTAAGTACGGAGATGTATTGAGCAGACAAAGGTAATAAGGTTTGAACTTGCTAAGGTACGGAGAAACGTTGAGGAGTCATACAGAACACCTTGGTTGCAATTACACTACAGTAGGAAGAAACACTACCAATGTACCAAGGTACAGAGACACGTTGAGGAGACACTGAGGCTAATAAAATATGCGACTACCAACTTAGGGAGAAACGTCATTAGACAAAACTAATTCCGTAAGAACGCGTAACGTATGGAAGAACGCCGACCGGACCAGACTATTACGGTAGGACAATAAATTACGGAGAAACTTACAAAATAGGGAAGACAACTAATAATGCACGAACGTACGGATAAACATTGAGAAGACAAGACTAATACTGTATGAACATACCAACGGACAGATAATGCTAAAAAGTGTAGACTTATCGTACGAATGCACTTACATACTGAAAGCCTTGGGAAAACAAGACCAGTAAAGTGCGAACGTGCTAACAGCGTATGGAGAAACGTTGTGAAGACAAGACTAATATCATACGAACGACGTTACGTAGAGAGAAATGCTGCATGGGAAGAGAAAGTAATATTGTATGAACATAGTAATGATTGGAAATAAGTCGATAAAAGAAGACTAAAGAATACGAACGAAACTAGACTAACTTCATATGAACGCACAAACGGACCTTTGAAGGACACGTATGGTGAAACGTTCTTAAGACGGCTAATTTCGTTGGAACGTACTAATGACAGAGAAACGTTGTCAACTGTGACAATGTTAATTTTAGTAGGGAGAATTGTTGAAACAACAAAACAAGTACCATACGAACATTATGACGTCGTTTTACGGAATAACATTCAGTTTCTGTTCACTCAATTTGCTTTTGGGATCCGATAATCAGAAGCAATATTTAGTTTGGTTTGCATCCGGTACTTTAGTGCTTTGAAAATTTCACTAGCCAAAATGGCTAGTGAAAGCGCAAAACCTACTAGCCAAAACGGAATTTTTACTAGTCTGTGACTAGTTGGCTACCGTTAGTCTCAAGCCCTGGGTACAAGTTGGGAGAATTTGTTTCACAATCAAGTCATTTCTTATTTGGTGATCATCTCTTTTAATCTTGTGACCTGTATGTTTGATCAAGCTGTAATATGGTAAGGAGAAATTAGATGGCTGTAACTATTAATTGTGGCTTAAAGGTTTAATAGAACCACCCTAGATAGGAGTTATCATTGTTCACAATAACCCTGGGGTTCAACCGTACCATTCTTTTCTGCAGTCATAGAAACGATTAAACCACACGTAGTCTCAGTAGTTTTACTGTTAGGAATTTATTTTTACAAAGTGGTCAAAGTCAATGCATCAGCTCATTTGGACCCCATACTGTAACATGAAAGTCGTGAGACTAAAGCACGGCAGCCGACAAACAATCTTTATGTGGAGAAAAATCACTTACACAATAGACAGTGTTGCTTCAGATTTAGTATGTTAGCTAAGTTTAAAAAAGCTAGCTCAATTTAATGAAGTCTTAAATTTGAGATTTGCATTCACATACCAGTAATTATTTAGTTGTTGCATCTGATACCTTTAATGGAATACAACTATAAGTTTGAAAAATGAGATGCAGTATTTTCTTAATTTTGAAGACATGTTTCAATGTGGCTCACATCATGGTCCAAAAGTTATATCAAATTTTGAAAGCTTACTGAATAGCGACTGTTTTGAGAGAGAGAAAAAAAAACACACCATTCTCAAAAAACCAACAACTGAAGATTACTTTTGACTACAGTTGTAATTACAATTGGATTGCAGAGTGGTATTACAAATGAAAATTGCAAGCCTGTCATACACCGCACAACTAAAAAAAATTATGAAAAAAACTAAATTAAAATTAAATTAAAAAAAATTAAATTAAAATTAAATTAAAAATTAAATAGGGCTTCATGCCCACTCTGACTGGCTACTTCAAGTTTGGGGGGACATTCTCCTTCTACATGTGGAGTGTTTATGTTTATTTCACCATCATAAGCCTCCCTGCTCTGTGGCAGAGGCTTGATGCCATAATATTTGTATGTAGTTGATTATTGAGCAGAATTTGAGAATAGCACGAAAAGGGCGAGCAGGCTGGGTAAAAAAAAGTGTGTTCAGGGATACTGGTAAGAAAGGAAGAGAAAAGAAACTCCCTCCTTTTGTCCCCTTACTGTCATCCTCATCCGTTGCCCTCCCCCCCCCCCCCCCCCCCCACCTTGCCCCATTTGATCTGTTGGCAAGGAGAATTAGCCTAGACTACAATACAAAGTCATCCTATTTTTCTCAGAACCTAAGCCAATGCAGAAATTTATCAATGATAAAAACTAATGGTCCAAAAAGAGAGACTGGGGCTTTGCTCTTCATGCTTGCACTTTGCCTAATCTTCAACATGAGACAAGTATTGTGTGACACCAAAAATAAGGAGACAAAAGGGTCTACTCACTGTCTGGCAGCTGGATGCATGTGTGTGCCACATTTGCACTTGTTTGAAATGTGCTGTACTTTTTGCACTTGTGAGAACCATGGCCAAGGGCATCATTATTATCTTGCACTAACCTTCTTTATGATTGATTTTAAGCATACCAGGATCAATGCACTGAAGCACTCCTTGGTTGGCTGGGTGATGAACACACCACGTGCCACCGTTGTTGGACAATTACAAGGAAACACTGGAAATGTCCGTCTAATGTAAGAGTTTTGTTGTACAGCACTGATCATTTTAAGGGCAACTTTTCAAGT
Source organism: Siderastrea siderea (assembly GCA_964030785.1). Taxonomy (NCBI): domain Eukaryota; kingdom Metazoa; phylum Cnidaria; class Anthozoa; order Scleractinia; family Rhizangiidae; genus Siderastrea; species Siderastrea siderea. Next base: position 24,584,146 of record OZ034979.1, on the reverse strand, counting down.
GTCCGTAGAAATCTTTATTGTAGGAGTCTGATTTAGATCAAGAACATTTTCAGGTTTAATTATGTCTGCTTGTAAAGCAAAATGCACAAGACTAAATCTGTATTAATTCTGTTTGCATATCAGTTATTGGGTATTTCAACAGTAGAGTACATTTTACAGTTGAATGAACAACACAGAAAACATACAGGTGGATTCAAAGGAGGGACTGATAGGGTGTCACCCAACCCCCAACCCCCCCCCCCCCCCCCACGTCTGTTATTAACAATTTCTGTAGTTGCTTCAAAGTACATTACATGTATTTCCTTTTTCAACGGGTGAAATCGCATCGAAGTTGACAGATCTTTCTTATGTGAACAGGGGGTGGGGATAACTTTCACCTCTTTAGGTCGCACTCTTCTCTTGTCGTAACAACTGTGGCCTGCTGTTTGTGAATTTCCTGGATCCACACAGTGTGTGCAGTGTGAATAACCAAAAAAAAAAATGTAAAAACTAGACTCATTTCTGAACTTTGATTGCCTCATATGGAAAAACTGACCAGTTGGCCCACAAGCCCTATTGGTGACTGCCAGTGTTTACTGTCGCAGCGTACTTAATAAATAAATTAATTAACTTATTTATTTATTTATTTATTTTTTACCCTGTAAAAGAAACTACTACAAAACTAGCATCTAATAAGTCCTAATGCATGCTTTATTTTTTCTTTTGAAGGAAGAAGTGGCTAAGAGAAACAGGAAGCCCTAAGTCCAGAATTGAGAGATGTGAATTTAAGAATGAAAGAACAATTACAAACCTGGATTTTACAACTTTCACCATCCGTAAATAATAATAACAAGCAATGAGTATATATTTATATGTGTACATTATTTTTATGTTACACAAGAAGTTCTGGTATAAAATAAGGACGTGACCTGCCCACCGTCAACAAGTTAAGTGGAAACAATTGACAAACAGTGTTCAACAGTGTATGATCATTACTTTGATGAAAGTTTTGGATATTTCCTTCACCTGGCATTCCGTTATTATAGGGAGTTTAACCGTTTAAGCCGTGATATGAAAATGCATTTTCTCCTTACTGTTCTCCTTACATTTCTTATGGAATTAGTAAGGAGAATTTGTCTAAATATCAAGACATCTTATCCTTGCTGATTACTTCCTTTATTCTCATCACTTCAATGTTTGAGCAAGTAATGATGATGTAAAGAAAATTTCATTTTCGTCACTGTTAGGGTTTAAAGGGTTAAGCAACCACGAAGGCAACGAGAACGTCAAAAAACAAAAGGCTTTATTTAGGAAAACAATGGCTCTGCGCCTGCATTGTACATTCAGTTACATTTCTTTGCCGTGCTTTGCAAAACGACAACGTGAAATGACCAGTTTTAAGGTTTTTAAAGAACAGAAACATACGACGGTGAATCTTTCTTTCTCTACCTGAAATTGAGCACCGTCCTTACGAATTCAGTTCACGGTTAGTTCGGCAGCATTAGACAAGTTAAACGAGTTGAAATATATAATCGCAAAGTAGGATAAAAGAGCCGAAATATCAATTTAAATGACGTTTTCCCTTGCGTTGCCGTCGTCGTTGCTTTAAGTCTCTTATAGGCCAATCTCGACGGGCAAATCCTAGCTGGCTAATCATGCACCAAAAATTCGGATCTGCACACAGCACTGGCTTTAGAGACCGTCGACATATTCACAAGACGTCCACTGGAAGTTAAGGTCAGACCCCTCCCCCCCGCCTACCTTCTTAACGTCCACATGGAATTTCGCACTCCCATGTTTTTCTAGAGCCGAATTTATACCCGTGACAAGGGGGTGCATTTGTATTGTAACTGGAATGAATTCCGACTAGAAAAGACACTGAATACCTTAAATGATTGGGAAGCTTTGCAATTCTGTTGGAACTTTTTAAATTAACCACTGTTGCTTTGTTTTGTCATGTCATATATCCAGATAGAGCACATTTGTTGGTTTTGTAGAATTCAGTGTACTTCTGCGCCATTTTTGTAAGTGACAAACTACATAGATCCCAGCGGCACCGAGTTTGCTCTCATTTTCTACTGCAGTACGTTTTCTCTTCAATTCATGTTCTGTTTTCTTGTACGTTGATAATTTTGGTTTTGTCCTAGATTCCCCACTCTAACGTCCAGATCTTGACTCTCCCCTCCCCCCCCCCAAACGTCCAGTGGACCCCTAGCGAGGAACTTGTGAATATGTCGATGGCCCCTTAAATAATTTATTCATTTATTTCACGGGATGGTAGAGTCAACTTTCCATTTCTGAAAGATGTCTCCCGACGTATTATCGAATTTGTATTTCACTGCCAAAATGTGTGGAAAAAGGAACTGTAACACTTTCAAGTGATTCCTTTTGCAGTATTCCCTAAATCCGAAAACAACTCTATTATTTGAAAATTAAGCTTCTCCTTTGAGAGCAAACGACAGCCAGTGAGTGTAAGTCGATAAATTGTAAATTCAGAGATGTCAAGAGCATGTAAGTAACGTTTTTTTGTTAATTAAGAGCAAAGACAATTAAAAAAAAACAGTGTGGACTTTGAGACCTTGTAATATTATTTTGTATCAAAAAAAAAAAAGAAAAAGAAATGAACGGTCGTAACTGTTAAAGACTTTTTATTCTTAGAAAATTATGCTGGTGATGTAATTTATATTTATGAAGTGTTAAATATGTAGAATTTATGCAATAAAAACCGACCATTCTTAACTCTAAGTGAAAAGTTTTCTTTTTGAATTGTTAGGAAAAACATTAGGCATAGAATAGTCACAGGACGCCCACACGGCCGGAGTTTAACCCAGTTTCTATAGCATGAAGCAACTAACTAAGAGTGTTGGCACTTCTCCCTGGATGGGATGCTAGTCCATCACAGGATACCCAGCATAACATGACTAAGAGTATTGGCACTTCTCCCTGGATGGGATGCTATTCCATCACAGGATACCCAGCATAACATGACTAAGAGTATTGGCACTTCTCCCTGAATGGGATGCTAGTCCATCACAGGATACCCAGCATGAAGCAACTAAGAGTATTGGTACTTCTCCCTGGATGGGATGCTAGTCTATCGCAGGGTTAATTACCCTCAGCGGCCGGTACCATTTAAACCACTAAGGTGTACAATGTACACTCACCGTATCTCGAACTCTCAAAGAAAGCGGAAAAACGTTCGTAATAGCGAGGGTCGAGATAACGACAGTGGTGCCAAATTTCGTATTTTTGCCCAGACTGAACAATCATAGAAGTTACTGAACTGGTACTTGCAGTTTGAAGGCTTAGAAGGCTCCGTATACAGTATTGGCTATCCATATTTTTAACGACAATGTTTTTATTTTAATATTCCACAAAAATGTTCGGTATCACAGAGTAGCTCCTTAAAAAACGTTATCACTTAGAGATTTAAGCACTTTTTTAGATTAAAAAAACAAATATCATACATATTTAACGTGTGCAATGTTGTCTCCTATTGAAATACAGTGTCAGTATACGATAATTACAGCATTAAGATATATGAAGTGAACATTGAAGCAACGGAAAGTTGCAGCCTAGTACCCAGGCGTTCTCTTCCCTCATTCAACATGATGACATTTTGCGCCAAATCGAGTGAGCAGGGAAAGAACGCCTGTACTACGTATGTTCGCGGGGGATTCGACAGAGATAATCTAGTTTGAGGTAGGCAAAAATAAATGGGTGAACTGATAGTAAGGAATTCCAAGGGAAACGGGGTTTTAGTTCAGTATAGCAAGCCGGGTCTACTGTGATTGTAATAGGGCCGGAACTGGATACTGCCACTCTTAACCCCAAGGGCTATAATACGCCTTGCATACAAAACTATTTGCACCGAGACCTACCATCTGGTACCAAGATGCAACGATGTCAATCCTGGAGAGCTGAGGATCAGTGAGGGGTGATCGCACTCTGCATGTAACCACCTTCTCAGGTTGAACTTGAAAGCTGTATTCGGCATCTACTTGAAATGTTATTGTCATCGTCGCCTTGGATTTCCCTGTGTCAATAGGGACATCGACTGCGATTCGCTGGGATTGCTTTTGTTCAGCTTCGCAGAGGGGAAAAGGTCTATTTCGTCTTTAGTTATCATCTTCTCACCAAACGGGAAATTCCGTCCAGTCGTCGAATGTGCAGTGGCGGAAACGAGTAGAGTCACCGTAGAAGGATTGTGAAAATATTATCCCACGGGTTTGCCTTGCAGTCGAATGATAAAGATTTTGTCGTTCTATTGTAGGTTTTGATTCGATATTTTGTGGTTGCGAGTGAAGAGTACAGCCACTTGGGTTTTGCAGGAACTGGATCTGGTGGCTCACCTCTGTACATGGCTCCCAGTTTGGCATATTGCAGGCCTTCTGCTTCCCACACGGCTCTCGTCTTCGCTTCAGAATCGTACAGCTTGGATCCAAGTGTCAGTTTCATCGTGTCGTCGTGGTGCAAGCCTCCCAGAAACTGCTTTACATTTTGGTTGTAGTTTACTGAGTGAAGCTGGTGGGTGTGCAGATGAGATCGAAGTCGTAACAAGGAACCACGAGCACAAATGGTTGGAGTCACATCAACCGCACATCATGCTCATAACGCTCAACAGCCCTCTTAAGAAACGAGTCATCTCTGTAGTGGGGTAGGGATACTTGGTAGAAGAACTTGAACTGCCGTGAACAGGCCACTTCAAGATCGTACTGAATCTTGGATTGGTAGCTCGTCACCATTGTCGGAGGCTTCGTAAGATCCACGTGAAATGGCTCATCCTGATACGTTTGTCGCCAGAGATATTCTACATCATGCTGAACTAGGTCTCTTTGTGCTCTGTCTAAAGGAGAATGATCCAATACCTTAGAGAGGATGTTTTGGCAGTCTTGCTCGTAGTAATGTGGCGCAAGCACGTGAGCATGCCAGACCCAGGCGACGTCCAAGGGTGGAGCTGCAAGGGCCAGGTGCACATCCGAGAAATGATGTGAGGTAAGTGGCAGCCAGCACAATTCATATCTTCTGATGGCATTCCTTACTAAAGGACCGGACCACTTGATAGATTTGGATAGGTTGATACTTCCTCGAGAAACTGTAATTCATTCTTGGCTGCCTGGATAAGATCTATCCCAAGCTCTTCGCAAAAACTTGTCTCTTTCGCCATTGCTTTGCTTGCTTCCTTCGATTAGGAAACGTTATACCTGTAGGCAGATATAAGACAAACATTCATTTGTGTTACGAGTTTCGTTAAAGGAGTGGTTCGTTTGTAGACGGAACGCAGGGTTGTCGGTAACAGCAACAAGCAGATTTATTCCAAGATGAAAGTGATCTTTACAACTTACAGCACTACTGCTATGACACACAGACTCTTCTAACACGGCACACAGCACGGCACACAGCCACTTCACTAGGTTCGGCACACAGCTCGCAAAACAACTTCTCAAAACTCTTAAAACTCTTCAAAAAACTCTCCCCGTATACTGACACGCTCTTACTTATATACATATCACAACAAGTTCTAGAAACCTCTACGAAATCTATTTTTAGCAACATTACATTATTACTTACTATTTAAAGAAATCACATAATCATTTAAATGACTTTGCAATTCATAACGTTCTAGAGAGTTCTATGGAATGTTCTGGAAGGTTCTGACTACTACTAGACAATTTTCGTAACAATTTGTCATAAGCATGCACCTACCAAGGGAACGTCTGAGTCCGGAACCGGGATCATGGAAATGAATCGATGAAATAAATGCATTTATTGTATGACCGAGCTTCAAATTTAATCTTAAGTTCTGTTCCTGTCTGCAGTTTCTGCACTTTAATAAGTATAGAAGCTAAACTGTTAAGTTACAGTTTGTTTGCGTCTCTGATTATGAGGTGCTTTGTTATTAAAAGCGTACTTCCGTGTCCGTAAAATACTCTGAGCCGAATCACGTGGCTTGTGGCTATTCAACTATGTGAACTTTATAACTCTCCAGTGAAATACGCCTTTTTACTTATAAAACGGGCATGGGAAATTTTCTAGATCAACTGTTTAACTACATTTATGCGATGTGCTATATAATAAGAGAACCGAACAAACAGAAACAGAATGAATGAAAAACCTATACGTTTCTCCTAAACCGCCAGGAAAGTGGATACGCGTGCCAAATCACACGCGTGCCTCGTCGCTCGCGTGCGATATGACGTGTACACATGGGTGCAGGGTGAACTAGAGATGAAAGTCACCGTTACGTGCGTTTGTTCATATAGCATCGGAACTAATACAGTCGCTTCTAGATTTGGTTATATTTACATCAATTGTTTTAATTAAATTTAAGACACTGAAATACTGATTGCATGGTAACCGTTGCTTTCGTTTATGGCTGTATGCATGTTGGCTCGAATCTAAGCGTAACCATGCAAATCGTCGTGGAATGAAGATGCAAGTTAGCTCGTTCGCCAACAGTTTGCTTCAGCCATCTCCAGAAATCGCGGACATTAGAGCCCGCGCCTTTTCGGGCGTCCTACATAGACAGCTCTTTTAAATGATGCATACCGCTGATCGAAGCGGTATAGTTTGGGCTCATATTTCATGATGGTGCACGATGCAATAAGTCCCATATAAAAACCATATAAAAACCACTGACCAAACTAAGTCGCGTAACATTCGAATGTACTGAAATTTAGCTTTCGAAGGATGGCTTTTGTAGGGTATTTGAAGCCGGTTCGGCCGAAATATCGCAGTTCCAAGAAAGTGGATTTTTGGACTTTAGCGAGGACTTTCAAATGTATGGCCGAATGCAATTTTTTCGTGGTTTTCAAGTGCAAAAAGTAAACATCAAAATCAATCTGTTGGAGCTGAAAATCGTAAGGTTAGTTTGTTCCATGTATAGTTTTAGTGAATCCACTTGCACATTTTTTCGATCCCATTATGTTTACCCGTAATCGCTGTTTATAAACTATGAGTTTTCGGTTTTTCGATGAAATCCCCCTCCACGCCTTATATTTTTTGGCCGCTAAACTGCTCACAGAAAACCGTAAAAAGTAAACATAAAATTCGAAGTATCCACCTTATTTTTTGTACTATATCTTTCTTGATAGACCAGTTTACCATGAACCGGTTGCACATTTATACTTAAACAAATTGATCGAGAGATATTTCTCGAAATTTTTTAATCTCCATACATTTCTTTGTTGTTGTTGCGTTCCCTTCGATGGTCAATTTACCGCAGGATTTGTTGACCGTGGGCTCAAATGTCTGCGATTTCTGGATATGATTTTTCAAGAACTAAACCGGCGACCTGACAACAGCACAGTGAGTCAAAGGATTGTCTAGTGGACAAGGTATGTCATTGCACTATCACATGCAAAACCATAATACATACACCTTTACGCGCTCACTGACTAGTCATTGACTGTTTACTTGATAAAGCCAAAATTCAGGGAAACTAAATCGGAAATGAGCTCAACAATGCCCGAAAGATTTTGTCCAAAGTCTTATGTCCAAACGAGAAAGGTCTGACAACTTTCGCAGTTCAATTCAAGTACATAGTTTTAAACCTTTTTTAGTACGACGCGGAGATTTGAATATGGAGTTATACAAGGAAGACAGAAAACGGTCAGAATATTAGATAACACCGAGTTTACATTCTAATAGAAGACTAGGTAATTCTTGTGTGCGTATCTACAATACAGGTAACAGTTTACTAATCGAACAGCGTGTGAAGGACAGCTGTTGTCGTGTTTTGAAGTTTGAAGGTAGAAATAAATGTTCTCAAACTACAGCATGAGCTGAAATCTTATGTTATATGTATCACGACCGCTAACGCTGATGACGGAAGGGAAAAAATTAACAAAGACCAGGAAACCACAACGAGTATAACACGAAGACTTCACCTTTCCTTGTCCTTCTTATTTCGTCGCCGTCGAACCGTTTCGGATCACGTGGACCGAAATAGATTGACCATGAAGGCCCGGGAAAAACCCACACAGGAAGTAGGGAACACTAAAATATCCTGTCCAAAGATGAGAAATATCAAGTAATGATTAAATAGCGACATTAGTACATCCCCTGAACGTATTTTTACTTCCATGAGGTGCACTAGTTCAGGTGAGCTTTGTGGATTATTGCATATTTAACGTTTGACAAAAGAAATGGTGATGACCCTCGTTGTTAAAGATATATCAACTTAATAGATAACACTTTAATACTTTTACATATAATGAGCAAGTTCCACGAGGTGCTTTTACAATAATTACAATAATTAAAAGCATATTTAGACACTGTAAATTCAGAAGATCTGTTTCAGCCCCAAAATGCTAAGATTAGCCCCAAGGCCCCCTGGAGCTGATGCGGCCCACTGTGGGGCTATTTCAGTCACTGCTGAGACAAAACTACCCCCATTGAAAGCCGAAACAGACCACAGTGGGACCCAATTTGGCCCTTCAGTGCCGGCTTTAATTAGAGAGCCAAGTTAGCCCCAAAAATCATACTGCATTTTACGCACCGAAATGGCCCCATTTTGGGGGTAAACAGATCTTCTGAATTTACAATGGCGCATTTTCATGAAATTGTTTTACGTTCCTTTTATAGGAAGTATATGTAGGGTTATCTTTCAGTTCTTTCGCTCACTCGTTCCATATCTTCGTTGATCTATATTTGAATGTCCTCTGACCAGCGACAATAGCTAGCTAGTCGAGATTCGGTCATGCACTTCTGCACGTTTGCGTAACTTGCTGCACAAGTAATCAGGGGCGAGACCATTACGCACTTGCACGTGCGTAAACGGCCTCACCTTGTACGTGATAAAAGAACAACCTGAAAAAACTTCAGGCTTGAACGGGATTCAAGCCCATGACCTCTGCGATACCAGTGCAGTGATATCGGTGGTTAGAGCGAGGGAAATCATCATTTCTTAATTCCTCTGCTGTTAACATATATGATATTTCATATATCCACTCTCTTTTTTGGACGCTTGCTTATTTTCCCATCAATTTGTCATGTTTTTAAAATAAACGAATAACTTTTGTACCAATTCAGTGACCTACTTTTAATGAATGGCGAGACATTTCCTCAACTGAATTATTTATTTCATGGCTTAACCGTCTTAGATGAACTTCATCTACCCTAATTTGACAATATAAACATAGAATTTATAGCTTGAAAGAGCCATACGGCTGAAAATGACTAAATGTGACAAACCCAGCCGTAATCTGTGTTCAAGAAAGAGAATGATGAGTCTGAACATTTCTCAATATTTTGCAAACGTAACATCGACACTTCAAACATTTTTTGCAAACCCTTTCATTAACTTAATACTGTTGAAAGTTAATGCCGAGCCATGGCCGTGCGGTCCATACAAACCTTTAAGGTAGGTAGGTAGGTAGGTAGGTAGGTACTTTATTAACACGAAGCAGTACTATTATAGCCTACAATGACAGATTTTTTAAAGACGCTGTAAACATTTCAACATTTCTAGTTCTACATAGAAGAATAACCAGACTATTGCGCTTGTCCATCTCAGAAACGTACTTCGTAGGTGCGCAAAATTCTGATGTTTTGCTAAAACATTAACCTTTTTTGGTGAAATTCAAAGGGTCGACTTTGCAGGGTCCCAAAGGGGGTCTTTGGAGGCCTGGAGCCCTCAAATTTTTGTCGCGGAGCCCGGAGCCCAAAGCCTCTCTCGACTTGGAACCCGAACAAATGTTGTTTTTGGCTAATGGAACCCTGGAGCCTAGAGCCCCGAATTTTCCCCCTTGAAGTCCTGGAGCCTAGCATTTTTTAGGCCCGGATTCCTGGAGCCCTAAACCCCTTTGGGGCCCTGACTTTGGTCAAGGCATGGGAACGATTAATCAAATGTCACCAATTTATTGCTAAGCACGTGGTCACAAATTACTCTTAATTTTTGGCAGAAAGGTTTCCGACACAAGTCATTTTTTGTCAAGGTTTAAACTGAGAAAGAAAGAGACATTTGTGTACTTTTACTCGGAAGGAAAAGTGATCTAATTAAAATTAAAGACAGCGGTAGATATAACAAAATGTTGTACAAAATTTTACTTGATGGATGTGAAATCACTGTCAGTTCATTTTATAATACAGGAACTTAATGTGAATATTAAGGCGTCTTCTTGTTGTAAGAATGTGTAAATCTTACGTAAAATACGCCAGCCACTTTTAAAATTTCGGTCCTTACTGGTGCACATAAAAAAAAACACCGATTCTTGGCCACTGCATGATGTTAATATTCAAATAAGGCAAGCACATCTTAACCCTTTTCTGACCGGGGGTTTTACTGTGGGGGCGCGGGGGGGGGGGGTATAGCCAGTCCTTGTTCATCAAAGTTGATGTTACCATGGTAACAACACCTTTGAACACAAGGAAACATCAAAACTTTCTTGCGGGTCTGAATAGGACTAACTTGACGTTCTTATTATATTACTGACATACCAGGGTAATACCTTAGTTTTATAGAACAACATCCCTGGAATAACACGAGCATTGTCTTGGCTTCTCCGTCAGTGTTACTGGGCCTTCTAGTCGCTCCAGACTTCTGATTTTAGACATTACAGGTAGACGTCCAAACGCGCTCTAGCCTGTCACATACTTGCCCGACTAAACGGAAATACCTTGCGAGTGCGAAGTGCACCGATTAGTTGCTACTCATTTACTGAGCTAAATTCGGTCGTTGCCATTAAGTGCTGAGCAACCAACAAGATTTAACTAACTAAACATGAGGAAATGTGATGTGAAATATAAAAACTTGAACTATGTATCTGCTTGATAGTTCGGAGGAAGTTTCAACATGGGAATTGGTTCAGATTTTGGGGGCTTATTATGAGATCAATTTTTTCGTGGTTTGGAATATTGCTATTCTGTGGAAGGATGTAGTTTCTGTCATTCAGTCAAGCTATAGCGGTTTCTTAGACTGCGTTATCGAGCAACAGTTAGATTTCAAGAAGTACAATTTGCGACAACATTCTGATGTTTTTATTCTATACAGGTTTTCTTGAAGTCTGGAATTTAACGCTCTTTCTAGGCCGAAGAGAATCAGTTTTTCTGGATTTATTTCTTGAGGATCGTTGAAAAATTCGAAAATGAAATTATTATCTTAAATAAGGTACATAGGCCTCGCTGCCACCATGCGTGCAAGGTGTACAATAAAATTATCTGATTGAGGGAAACAACATCTTGGCTAAAACGTCCTTCGTCCCTTAGATCAGGCTTCCTTTTCATTTTCCAAGGCGAGACTGGTACGGAAAAAGCCGCCTGGCCCTACACGCGTCATTTGTTTATTTCACGGCGCGCGAACTTAGACTTTCATTAAGCATTAAAAAGTTCCATTTAAAATTTTTGAATAAAATTAAGTGTAATAAAAGTGGCAGGATAAAATACTTATTGAGTGAGTTAGGTCGGCCAGACCGGAAAATATTTGGCTCTCGGTTATGGCGCACGGACCTCAATGCATTCGGTCCACATGCCATGACCTCGAGCCATATCAGGGGCGTAGCGTGCGATTTTGAAGCTGTACGCACGATCAGAAAAGAATATTTGGAGCCCCGTAGGCGCTTTCCTCTAGGGGGGTTCTGGGGGCATGCTCCCCCAGAAAATTTTGAAATTTAGGGTCTCGGAAATGGTATTTCCTGCGTTTTCTGGGGGAGATCTTTAATAAATAAATACGTAGTAAAATACAGTAGTTAGTTGCTTGTTTTAGCGACCTGTCAGCCTACTGGATTAGTGTTTATGGTAAGGGTACAGTATGACAAAAAAAGCAAAAATGGTGACGCCATCGTTGACAGTTCACAACCAAAGGGCGAGGCGTCTACTCTTCAAACGATTATACTCGTTACACCGTCAATGTCAACGCCCTTGTGCTTATGGATGTGCAAAATTGCAAGGGAGTTCAATCTCTCGTCACTCGAAGAGGAGAGGAGTTTTCAGCCTCTTCTCTTCGAAGAGGAATTTTCAGCCTCTACATACTACTAAAGCTGCGTTCAGCAGTGCATGTTGAGACAGGATACGTTAACAGTGTTATAAGTGCAACATCTACTCCGCAGCGATGTTAGCGGTCTGTCAGCATATCACGTCGCAACCTCTCTTCCACAGGTAAAGAATAAATAACGACTGGTAAGCCTGACACTGAGGAAGAGAATACGTGACGCGTTTATTGACTATTCACAGTGTTTCTTTGGGGTAATGGAAAATTTTACATAACGTCGCATCACTATAATACAAAATATGTATATCAAATAAGCCAATTTAATAATAATAAAAACGCCCTCAGGCAATAGAAATATATTTTTCTCAGATTTTAGCTGTACGCCCGTGCGTACGTGCGTATATGGATGGTACGCCCCTGCATATCTTTTCCCGTCCGGCCCTCTCACTCAGTCAATAAGTACATAATATTAGTACGCTTTTTTTCTCGGATGTCGGTATCAATATTGCACGCATTTTGTCAAATACAGGAAAGGGACAATCACTCCAGTTGAAGACTTTAGAAAATTACACCTGTGATTTATTTTGTATTTATGAAGTGTTCGTACACTACAAAGAACTTTTGTAGTAATAGTCTTTCAGTGTTACCTTTAAGTTAAAGTCTCTTCATGTGTTTAATTGTAAAGAGTAACATTAGACGTATTAGAACTCCGCTATCTTAAACTCTCGATCGAAGACGGTGCCTCCTAATACAGAGGTATTTTTGCAAAGGTTATGACTATAGCGAAAAGGCAAATATGCAAGGGTAATTGGAATCCAAAAAGAAAGCTGTGGATAACCGCGCATTTTTCCGAGATAATTCAGCAACCATAATTCTGAAAAGGATGTAAAATACAGAACAATGTATAGCATTTTCTTTCCAAATTAAAACTCAATTATCTCTGAAAAATGCGTGGTTAGATTTCTCTTTGGATTCCAACGGCCCGTGCTAAGATCTGCTTTTCCCGGGCAAAAATGCCTTTATATTAATAGGTACCGACCATGGAAAAGTCAAACTTCTAAGGCCATCTCGAGATGCGCTAAACGTATGCGCAGTAACAAAAGGAGACACCGTACTAATTGTTTCTTATACCGGCGGTGTGGGAGGTGGGGGGGGGGGGGGGGAGTTGTGAGAGGAGGAGGGGTGGCGAATTTTGTTTCATTTTGTTTTTCCCAAACTGAACAATGATAAAAACTACTGACCTAGCTATTGATGTTTGGAGAGTCTTCTCCTGCAGAATTCTCTATCCATGCAGTCACTTCTTTAGTGTTTCCATTTTTGTAAAAGTCCAACAAACATTATCTCCTGTGGGCGGACATCATCGCTTAAGGATCTTCTTTTTTTGCTAATTAAAGATAAAAGACGTAGCACACAAGTCGAAATTCTGCAACGTCGTCTCCTATTGCAATATCAATATATCTATAAAAGTATTGCAGTTTGAGATATGGAGTGAAAACTGAAGCCACGGAAAGTCGTGCTATGTTCGCGATTGCGGGGAATTCGAGATAACCTCGTTCGAGATAGGCAATAGTAAATGGCTAAAAATAGTAAGGAATTCCAAGGGGTACTGGTTTCAGTTGAGTATAGCAGGCCTTTCGACATAGCCGGGGTCTACCGTGACTGCAATGGGGTCGGAACTGAATACCACCACTCTTAACACTAAGGGCTACGCTTTACATACTTGTAAAAACGTTTGCACCAAGAGCTACCATCTGGTACCAAAATGCGAAGATTTCACATAAGATAATCACACAAAGTTTTGTCCTCAGTTAATCGTCTCCGTCACAACCACCTCCAAACCCACCCCCTCCTCCACATCCGCCCCCTCCTTCCCATCCGCCTCCTCCTCCACCTCCATCTCCACTACCACCTCCACTTCCTCCTCCCGATGCGCCACCTCCACTGCATGAATCATACCCACATCCATCTCGACCAAAATAATCATCCTCATCAAATAAATAAAGATCATCATAGCTGTTTCCATAATCTTTACCAATGTAGCCTCCTTGATTTGTGTCGGTGAAACGGGCACCTCTTGCTTCATTCGACCTCGCTTTTCTCTGGCCACTCTTAGAAATTGACTGAACTCCACCTCGGGGCCTTTTGGTACCGGCATTTTCTAATCCCTTGTTCCAATCTTTAGAGAGATCACCTGCAAAATCATAAGAGCCAGTTTTACCCAAGGCTTCCGAAGCAATGCAGGTTTTCCCTGCCGCTGCTAGGTAAACGTTGGTAGGTACCTTTGTGCTCAAATAACCAGCACTGTAAAATGAAGATGATATGGTGTCAGGATGAAACTTTGAAGCTTTCTGCGTTGATTCCTGGGACTGCTCAGGGTCGTAGGGAAGACAGAGAAGATACAAAATCGATACTGAGAATGCTAAGGCGAGAAGTTCCGGAATGTCCTGAGCACGAGGAGAGATCACAATTGTATTCTCCTTCAGGTTTATTTTCACCTCTGTGTCAGAGTCGGTCTTAATTTTGAAACACCCATGAGGTGATTTTGTAACCAAACACCAGCCATGCTTGTCAGACAGCTTGTAAACCTTTACCCCTACATAGCTACGTGCGAACGACCATCTTTCGGACTCTTTCTGCCACTTACCAATGCAACATGCCCAGTCCGTATCACCTCGGATCAACATGGCTCGCTCTCCCTCAGCTTGGTTAAGGAAGATGCTATTTTTATGGTCTTGGACGTCGTCCTTTTCGGGCAGCGTACCTGGGCTGATGGTGTGAGTTGTTGCCACCACTTGGCCGTGAACATCAATTATCTCAGCCGCAGATAACAACGCGTCAGATGAGTGAACAACTCGACAACTGAACACTTGATTTCCTCTCGAGTCAAACACGGGGTGAGTAGAGGAATCACAAGGGACAGATGGCTTTGCAAGGTCACCTGGGGAAAGCATCAATCCTGAACAGCCAAGGATTAGCGAGGGGTGGTCGCATTCTGTAAACACCCTTTTAGGTTGAACTTGAAAGTTGTATTCGGCGATTTGGGCAACTACTTGAAATGTTATTGTTATCTTCGCCGTGGATTTCTCTTTGTCAATAGGGACGTCGACTGCGATTCGCTGAGATTGCCTGCCTAAGCCATCAAAAACTGGCTTTCGTTCGGCTTCGTATAGGGGAAGAAGGTTTATTTCTTCTTTAGTGATCATCTTCTCACCAAACAGCTTCTTTTTATACAGAAAAAACTCAATAGGAAATTCCCTCCAGTCATCGAATGTGCAGTGGAAGAAAAGATAATCTTCAGAGTTACCCCTGAAGGATTGTGAAATTATTGTCCTACGGGTTTTGCTTTGCAATCGAATGATAAAGGTATTGTCCTTCTTCATACCCAATGGTTTCATACTGTTAGTTGTAATTTTATATTTTATGGATGCCAGTGGAGCGTAGAGCCACTTGGGTTTTGCAGGCACCGGATCAGGTGGCTCGCCTCTGCACATGGCTCCTGGTTTGGCATATTGCAGGCCTACTGCTTCCCACACGGCTCTCGTCTTCACTTCAGAGTCGTACAGCTTGGATCCAAGAGTCATCGTGTCATCGTGATACAAGGGTCCTCCCAACAATTCCTTGACACTCTGGGTGTAGCTTACTGGATAAAGTTGGTGGGTATGCCAAATGAGATCGAAGTCGTAACAAGGAACCATGAACACATCTCGATGGAGTCGCATCAGCCCCAAATGATGTACATAACGCTCCACAGCCCTCTTTAGAAACAACTGATCCCTGTAGTGGGGTAGGGACACTTGGTAGATGAACTTGAATTGCCGTGAACAGGCCTCTTCAAGATTGTACTGAATCTTGGAGTGGTAGCTCGTCACCATTGCGGGAGGCTTCGTAAGGTCGACATGAAATGGCTCGTCCGGATGCGTTTGTCGCCAGAGACCTTCTACGTCATTCTGAACTCGGTCTCTTTGTGTTCTGTCTAAAGGAGAATGATCCAATACCTTAGAGAGGATGTTTTGGCAGTCTTGCTGGTAGTAATGTGGCGCAAGCATGTGAGCATGCCAGACCCAGGCGACGTCCAACGGGGGAGCTGCCAGCTGCGCATCCGATAAATATTGTGAGGCAAGTGGTAGCCAGAACAATTCATATCTTGTGATGGCATTCCTTACTAAAGGACCACTTGATAGGTTTGGATAAGTTGATACTTCCTCGAGAAACTCTAATTCATTCTTGGCAGCCTGGATAAGATCTATCCCAAGCCCTTGGCAAAAGCCTGTCTCCAGCGACATGATTTTGCTTGCTTCACCTCAAGTAGGAAACCTTGTCCCTATAGGCAGGTAAAAAATAAGCCAAAAAATTATTAAGCTAATTGTATTCATTCTGTCATAGGCACGCACCTACAAAGGGACAGTCTGCGCCTGCGACGGGAATCATGCGTTCCGCTTCATCTGGGGCACTATAGAGTCTCTCGATGAAAGAATACACTTATTATATGACCGAGTTTCAAATTTAGTCTTTAAATCTGTTTTTGAGCGCTGTCTCTGTACTTCAATAAGTTCATGAAAGTACATAATTCTAACTTCCAGTTTGTTTGGGTCTCTAATGGGGATGTAGCTGCCAGATTCCTATACAAGTTAGACGAGGACAAAAAAAAATGCGAAGGTAGACTTACATACAATGAGTGTTATCGCTCGCTTCTCACTTTTCAAACTGGGAAAGCCCCTGGCAATGACGGTCTGACAGCCGAGTTCTATAAGGCCTTTTGGCCACTCCTGGGTAATGTTGTAGTGGACTGTCTCAATGAAGCCTATGAGTGTGGTGAACTTTCAACTTCTCAGAAAATGGCCATAATTAAATTGATAGAAAAGAAAGGAAAAGATAAAATGTATATTAAAAACTGGAGGCCGATCTCTCTCCTGAATGTGGAAGTCAAGATTGCATCCAAAGCTTTCGCCAAAAGGTTAGAAACTGTTTTACCTCTCATTATTCATGAAAATCAATGCGCCTATGTTAAGGGCCGATCAATCTTTGATTGCACCAGAATAATAGATGATATTATGTTAGCTTATGTTTTATACCAAAGAAAATAAGTTATCAGGTCTTCTTCTGGCTATTGATTTCGAAAAGGCTTTCGATTCTCTGGATTGGACCTTCTTAAATAAGGCCCTATCAGCCTTCAATTTCGGTCAATCATTTATTAAATGGGTCAATACCTTTTATTCTAATATCCAAAGTTGCGTCATGAATAACGGCTTTTCTTCTGTTCACTTTGACGTAATGCGTGGGGTGAGATAGGGCGATCCACTACCCCCCTATCTTTTTATTATTGCTCTAGAAATACTAGCTATGTACGTTAGAGGCAGCGATGAGATTAAAGGTATTAACCTTCGGGATGAACATGATGTTAAATTAACTGCATTCGCTGACAACCTCTTGAAAGTACTGAACGATTTCGGGCTGTGTTCCGGCCTTAAGCTTAATAAGAGCAAGTTGGAAGCTTGTTACCTGGGCACTTCTTCCCCTACTGAATTTCATACTAACGTGGACATCAAGAGCTGTATTGAAATATTAGGTATATTTTTTTCGTAGAATAAAAAGAAGCAGCAAAATTAAATTTTGAATCAATTTTGGATTCTATCAAAAAGAAACTTAATTTATGGAGATGGAGGAATTTAACTGTTTTAGGCAGGACCCAAAGCGTTGAAACATTTGCTATCTCGAAGTTTCTATATCATGCATCACAGTTACCTCTCTCGAATGAAATAAGTAAGAGCGCCAACAAAAGACGTGCTCTAATAAATAATATTGAAAATGGGGGGCTTAATATGATACACTTGGAATCTCTTATTCAAGCGCAGAAGATGTCTTTTTTAAACGCTATGTGGACCCGGAATACGCTGCTGACTGGAAACATGTCTTAGATGCACTTTTAAAGCCGGTCGGAGGCCCTTATCTTTTGAAGTGTAACTTTAGTCTTAGTGATCTTCCTGCAAAAGTGAGCCCTTTTTACGCCGAATGCTTGACGTTATGGTCCAGATTCAACACGACCTTGCCTGATCAAGTTGAGAATATTATGAATGAGATAGTGTGGAACAACAAGAACTTACTCGTTAACAAAACTCGGATTTGTTTGAAGTGGGCATGCATGCATAGAATTTGCGATATGGTTAAGGCCGATGGAAGTTTTTATACGTAGTCGGATTTGCAGCTTAAAGGTCTTCAGTCCAAAAATTTCCTCTTCTGGCACGGGTTAATAGATGCTGTTCCTATCAGCTGGAAAAAAGAGCTGAAATCCAACACGCTCTCACATACTCCCACTTTTGACCCTCTTGAGTTTGCGTTGGTGCTAAATTCTGCAAAAGTCTCTGTATCAGAAATAAATACCAAAAAATTGTATGAAGCACAGGTGTCTGATCTGCGTGAAATCCCTACAGCACAACCCAGATTTAATGAAATGCTTCGCGATTCTGAGCTAGTGTGGAAAAAATTTATAGCTTGCCCTTCCAAGTTGCGTTAGATACGTATACCAGAGATTTTCAGTATAAAATTTTGAATAGAATTTTATTTACTAATGCAAAATTAAGCAAGCTTAAACTAGTTGAATCACCTTTATGTACTTTCTGTGGCAAGGACGAGGAAACCCCCGAACATCTCTTTGCATTTTGCCAATCCTCTAGAGCTTTCTGGAAAGAAATCTCTAGTTGGTTACGTAAATGCGGTATTGATACGCTTCCTGATTTAACCGATCAAGTTAATATTATGTTTGGTTTGTTTGATGCCAAGAGCCACTTTATGCTTTTGAATCATATTGTGTTAATAGCAAAGCAGACTATCTTTTTCTGCAGACGGAAATCTATTGCTCCAAGCCTTATCATCTTCCTTGCGCACCTTAAAAAGATTTTCAAAGTAGAAGAATACCTTGACAAAGAAAAGAACAAATTAAATCTGCACCTGGAGAAATGGGAAAAACTTTTAGAAGCACTTAGTTGAAATTATCAGTTTTAATTTGTTTCGGCAGCCACCCCTTTTCCTTTTATTTATTTATTTATTTACTTATTTATCTACCTTTTAACTTATAAATTAATTTATTTATTACTCTATTTAATTACATTGAAAAATCTGTAAAACTGGAAAAAATTAATAAAATATATTTTAAAAAAATAATCGTTAAATGTTTTGTTATTGAAAAATTACTTGCGTGTCCGTAAAATAACTGAATCACCTGGTTTGTGGCTATTTAGCTATATTAACCTTATAACTCTCTAATGAAATACACAACTTTAGTTAGCAATTAAAATGGGCATTGGAAGACTTTCTGGATCAGCTGCTTAACTGTATTTATGTGTTCTATAGCAATAGAAACCGAATAAACAGAACAGCGGAATAAATCTCGATAACAATTGTACTCGGGAGAGCAAAACCACCCTAAACACTTAAATAATTATTCTGAGTCCGAATACGCTGTTATAAGTTTCTTTTTTGCCGCACAGTAAACTTTAGAGTGAGTTGGCAGGAAGAAAGCTGTTCTTTCTTGCCAGCTCTTCTTTGCTTTTAGTAATAGCCAGCCATCTTGCCTGCACTCCATTAAATGTAGCTTTTCCTATCAAGTTGACTTGTCTCCCAGCAGCTAGCAGTCATCTGGTGAGCTAGATTACGAGCTGATTATGTGTTAAATTTTTCAGTTTATTTAGTATCTAAAATTAGGCACTAATAAATTTGGACGTGCGCTTGTCCTGATCAGCTGTGAATTGCACTATGAGCGCCCGAGCAAGCTGTAGCTCTCTCACTCTCTGAGACAGCTAAACTACAAAACTGGAGTTAACAGTTTAAAAATATCTTTCAACCAGATGAGAGGTGCATGAAAAGCTAACAGCCTTTTTCTGTGGAGATACGATTTGTTCACTGATACTGGGCGTCACTAATATCAGCCGTAAAACACAGACCAGGGAATTGCGAAACCTGCCAAAAATAGAATTGTCTGAGTTCTCATCCAGCCTTAGAGTAATATTTGCGACAGTAAATCTACTCAATTAAATATTGGAAGCATGCGGTTTTGTTTCTAGACCTACGCGTTTTCCACCCAACTTCCTTTTCTGCTTTTTTGGCATTGTTTCAGTAACTACAATATTGCAAAGCAAAACTCAGTAAGGACAAGTTCAGCGCCTCTCTGTTTACCTGGATGAATATTCTAAACATTCACCGACGTCAGTTCAGTGAATACGAAAAGCATTTAAATGGGCATCTGGAAGATAAACTACAGAAAAGTGCAAGCTTAAACGTGACTTAAAATGCACATTTGGCACACGATATCCGTGCCTTTCAATGCAAGTCGTAGGATCATACGTAACACCTCTTAAAACTACTTGACGATAAGAAAATTACAAAGGAGTTAAATATTGTGTCACAGTTGTAGCGAATTAAGAAGCGTGCGTAAGACGTTTTTAAAATACGCCGAGAGTGGATGATTTTAAAATGGACCAGGTTTGAATAGTGAAGCGTTCGATTCCTCCATTATAGGCCTTTTAACTAAATAAAGAACTGTGTTAATGGGAAAGAACGAATATCGCGATAGAAGTCAGCTCACGTAGACTGCACAGACAAAATAGTCATGCTGTCCAACTGTATTTCCTTTTGGTAGAATATAAAATAAATGATCGATTGAAGGTTGAAAAATAACAATAATACGAAATCTTCATTGAGGACAACAAAATCACTCTCTAAGGGCGGTTTACATACGGGTCCTCAATAGAATTAAAAACTGAAAACAGTGAAAATTAACAATACGAAAATCACTGCGAGTATATCAGAACAATGAGTAACAAATAGAAAGTTAGAATAATACAAATTAAGTACAATCAAAAGTTAAAATTAGGTTTTAGATTAGCCATGCTTGAATACTGACAAAGAAAAAGGCTCCCACAGAGAAATTTGTCATGCGTTCCGTAAACCCAGTTACACTCGTAAGTTAACCTCGAACATTTTCGGGTGTTCAAAATTTTAGGCGAACTAAAAGACCGAGCAAAGAACCTACAAACAATAAAATGTCCAGTTTTTCGTAACAGGGGTCTTTTGCACTGCCGAGGATTAGGTAAACATTGAACAGCTCCTCAATAAAACCACTGAAATTACAAATCACATGCATGCAAATCCGTATACCCTTACACATTCAGTGACTAATGATCGCTCATTTCCCAATGTTTTATTGACTGTTCCATCGATAAAGCTAAAATTGAACAAAATTGAATCGGAAATGATTCCAAAAATGTCGGAAAGATTTGGTCCAAAGTTTTATGTTTTTACAACTTTCGCAGATCAAGTAGTTTTAGACCTTTTTTTAGTGCTAAGCGAAGATTTGAATATGGAGATATACAAGGAAGACGGAAAACGGTCAAAATGTTAGATAACGCCGATTTTATATTCCAATTGAAGTCTAGGTAATACTTGTGTGCGTATCTACATTACAGTTGAACAGTATACTTACAGAACAGCTTGTGTAGGACAGGTGTTGACTGCGCTGTGAGCTCTGAAAGCAGCCTCCCTCCTAACAAATGTTCTCAAACTACAGCATGAGGTGATACCTTACGTTATATCACGACCGCGAACACTGACGACGGAAGGGAAAAAATTAACAAAGGCCAGGAAACCACAACAAAGACTTCACGAAGACATTGTCACCTTCACACTAAAATATCTTGTACAAAGATGAGAAATATCGAGAGTGGTCAAATATCGATAATATTACATCCCGTGGCCGTATTTCTACTTCCATGAGGTGCACTAGTTTAGGTCAGGTGTGCGGATTATTGCACATTTTAACGTTTGACGAAACCTTTGCGATACGGGTGTAGCGCACTTACCAATTGGTCAGAGCGAGGGTATCATCATTTCTTATTTCATCCGCTTTTAACATATATGATATTTCATATATTCATTCTATCTTTTTTTAAGACGTTTGCGTATGCCTATAACACTAACTCATGCTTTAAAATCAACTTGCTACATATGCGGTCAGTATTTGTCAGGGCACTTTGCTTTTCCCACTGGATCAGGTTGCTCACCTCTGTACGTGGTCCCCGGTTTTGTATTGCAGGCCTTTTGCCTCCTGACGGCTCTCCTCCACCTCAGAATCGTACAACTTGGATCCAGGATTTCAACCTGTTTCATTGTCATCGTAGTGCAAGTGCTTTCCCATCATTTCGTTCGTCGTTTCTTTGTAGCGTACTGAATGAGGGTGGTGGACGTGCCAAATGAGATCAACGTCATAACAAGGAATTATGAACCCCTATGGATGAGGCCGCACCAGCTGCGGATGACACTTATAACGCTCGACAGCCTTTTTAAGAAACTGCTCATCGCCCCAAAGTGGGGTAGGGACACTTGGTAGAAGAACTTGAACTGCCGTGGACAGGCCTCTTCCAGCTGTTCCAGATTGTACTAAATCTTGGATTGGTACCTTGTCACCATTGTGGGAGGCTTTGTGAGGTCCACGTGAAATTGCTCATTCGGATGTGTTCGTCGCCAGAGATCTTCTGCATCGTAAAGGACATGGTCTCTTTGCATTCTGCCCAAAGGAGAATGACTCAGCACCTTTAAGGGAATATTGAGGCAATCTTGCTCGTATTTATTTGGCGCAAGCATATGAGCGCATGCCAGTCCCAGACGATCCAGGGAATTATCGTGTGTCAATTGATTGCATTTCGGTACCTGGTCGTTTGATAGCAAGCAAAGTCAAAACAAAGCGCCAAAAAGATTTGCAGAAATCCTCATCACTTGACTGTAAGACTGGATTAAAAGTTGACACTAATCCTGGGTTTGCCTAATCCTGCTTTAAACAACTAGGCCCTTATCCTTAAGTGATGATGTCTACCTACGGTCATTCCTGTAATGGCAATAATATTTGTTTGATTTTTATTTAAAAAATGGAAACACAAAGAAAGTTATTGCATGGGTAGAGAATATAGTGTGTAGAGACTTCTGGAGAAGACTTTTTAAACATCAGTAGGTCAGTAGCTCGCATATATCATTGTTCAGTTTGGAAAAAAAATTGTCAAAACTCTCACTATCTTGCACCTTTGTATCCGGAACAATTGTGCGCATCTTGGGATGATCTGAGAAACTCGGGACAAACGTATTTTTGGGCCGTTTATGACTATGCGTGAAAAGTAGTTCTTAGCAAGTGCTGTTGGAATACCTCTGTATTAGAAGGTACCGTCCTGTTACTCCTTACCATTCACACATTAGGAGGACTTTTAAATTGGACGCGGAACGGTTATTACATGCTTTGCAGTTTTTTGGACGAACACTTCACAAATACAAAATAAATCACAAGCATAATTTTGAAAAGTGTTCAACTGGCGTTATTGTCCCTTTCTTTATTTTGACAAAATGTGTGCAATATTGATGTCGACATCCTAGAAAAATAAACAGATATCATGGTAATATAAACTGGTCTTGGTCCAATCTCGCCTTCCGCGTTTTTCTTTATCGGTGTAAATTGACGCTCAGGCGTGTCAGATTGGCTGAGGAAAAGAAGACTGTTTCTGATCTAAGTCACAGTGAAGTTTTAGCCGAGATCTTGTTTCTATGAACAGGAAATTATTATACACCTTGCACACATGGTGACCTCAAGGTCTACCTTATCTGAGATAATAATTTCATTTTCGAATTTTTCAACGATCCTTAAGAAATACATCCAGATAAAATTCTCGTCGGCGTAGAAGGTGGGTCAAATTCCAGACTTTAAGAAAACCTGTATTACATTACATCCAGTTAAAATCAAAGCATCAGAATGTTGTAACAAGTTGCGCTTTTTGAAATCTAGTTGTTGTTGAACTGTTGCTCGATGACGTAGTTTAAGAAACCGCAATAATTTTACTGAGTGGTTGAACTTGTACCCCTCCACAGAATAGCAATATTTGTAAACCACAAAATTGATCGCGTAATAACCTCCCAAAATCTGAACGTATAACCAACTCCCATGTTAAAACCTCTTCAAATTACAAAGCAGATACGTAGTTGAAGTTTTAATATTTCACAACACATTTCGTCATGTTTAGTTCGTTAAATCTGGTTCGTTCCTCAACACTTGATGGTAACGACTGAATGCAGCTCAGTAAGTAGACAAAAAGCAACTAATCGGTGCACTTCGCGCTCGCAGTTTATTACCGTTTAGTCGAGCAAGTAAGTGACAGGCTAGAGTGCGTTTGGACGTGTACCTGTAATGCCTAGAGATCCGAAGTTAAGATCGACTAGGAGGCCCTAAAAGACTAAACGTGAAGCTAAGACAATGCTTATGTTATTCCATACATAAGTACGTCAAGTAAGCTCTATTCAGACACGCAAGATAGTTGTAATTTTTCCTTAAAAAGAGGAAGTTGTTAAAAAGACAATCTGTCAAAATGTGGTTGCCATGTTAACACCAAATTTGATGAGCAAGGACTGGCTACATTGCCCCCCGCCTCCAACCCCTCCCCCCCCCTTCTCCCCTCAGTCTGAATAGGATAAAAATTTTCCTGTCTTACGTGAATATAAATATGGTGTGGTGGCCAAGAACCGATATTGTTGTCTCCTCTTAAGGACCGAAAATTTACTTTCTTGGCATGAACTCACAAATGAGAGGCGTATTTTTACGCAAGATCTATATATTCTAACAACAATAAAAAAAGCCATATCCACGTTAAGTTCCTGTATAACAAAATGAACTAACAGTGATTTGACATCAATTAAGTGAAATTTTGTACATTGTTTTACTATACCTTCCGCTACCTTTGTTTTTAGCCAGATCACTTTTCCTTTCAAGTAAAAGTACACAAATGTTTCTTTCTTTTTAATTTTAAATTTTGACAAAGAATGACTTGTGTCGGAAACCTGCTCCCCAAAAATTAAGCATTTGGTCACCACGCAATCGCAAAAAGATGGGTGACATTTGAGGCACTCGCCTCTAGTTTTCAGCAATCGTGAATGCACAAGTGCGCATCCTATAGTTTGGTTATTCCGTCATTTTGCACAAGAAAAACACTGCTTTGTCTTAAGGCTTGTATGGAGTTGGACTGCACCGCCATGGCTCGGTGTTAACTTTTAACCCTATAAAGCCACCTTAATAGGCGAATACAAGCACCTTTCGGTTTTAGAAGGTAGGAGTCTGCTAAAAATTTTTGAAGTGTCGATATTACGTTTGTTAAATATCGAGAAATTTTCACAGACTCATGATTCGTCTTCCTGAACACAGATAACAGTTGGTTTTGTCTGATTTGGTCAGTTTCAGCCGTATGGCTCTTTCAAGCTATTAATTCTATGTTCACTTGTCAAATGAGAGTATTTGAAGTTCTTCAAAGAATTCAAACCATGGAATAAATAATTCTTGAGCAAATGTCTCGCCAGTGAGTGCTATTTTTTTTATTGTGGGAAAATCAAAGTGTCGTGAGAAATGCTGACCACAGGTGTAGCAAGTAGATTTTAAAGCACGAGTTGAGGTAAAAGTAGGCCACTGAATTGGTACAAAATGCATTCGTTTTTAAAATATGACAAATTGATGGGAAAATACGCAAACGTTTTAAAGAAAGGGGAGAGTGGATATATATGAAATATCATGTATGTTAACAACGGATGAAATAGGAAATGATGATCACCCTCGCAGTTAAATATACATACACCATATTTGGTGTTTTGGTCGATAATACGTGCGGATGTTTTACGAGTTGCGTAGTGCGTGTTATGGCGTATTATCGTAGTGCGTATTATCGGCGCGTATTATGGACCAAAACACCAAATAACAGATTTATTATTCCACCGCTTTTTGTTTTTTCTTCATCTTCCTTCAGCAAAAAACAAGTCAAACAGTTGCAACACTCTCACCAATTGGTAAAACGTTAAAAAATATACAATAATCCGCAAAAAAATCTCCAAAGCTAGCGCACCTCACGGAAGTAAAAATACGGCCACGGGATGTAATAATATCGAGATTTGATCACTACTCGATATTTTTCTTCTTTGGAAAAACTATGTTATATTGTCAATGTGGTCTCCGTATTGTGCTCGTTGTGGTTTCCTGGTCTTTGTTTTTCTCTTCCGTCATCAGTGTTAGCAGTCACGATATAACATATAAAGATATCAGCTAATGCTGTGGTTAGAGAACATTTATTGGAAGGTCTGATTTCAGAGCTCACAGCGCAATCAACACCTGACCTGCACAAGCTGTTCGGTGAGTAGACTATCTCTGTAATGTGGATACGAACGCAAGAGTTACGTAGACTTATATCAGAATAAAATCGTTAAGTTATCGATTATTTCTACCTTTTCCCGTCTTACTTGTATTAAATAATGTAATTAAATCTCCGCGTAGCACTGAAAAAAGGTTTAAAACTACTTGAACTGGCGAACGTTTTCAGTTTTTTTTTTTCGTTTTTCGGTATGAAGCTTTGGACAAAACCTTTCGAACATTTTTTGGCTCATTGTGATTTAATTTCGTTCAATTTTAGCTTTATAGATGGAACGGTCAAAATAACAATGGGAACTGAGCGATCAGTGAATGTGTTAGGGTGTATATTGTATATTTATCGATTCGCATGCGGATTGTAATTTCATGCAGTGGTTTTATTGATGATTCGTTCAATGTTGACCTAATCCCAGGGCAAAAGACCTCTGTTACGCAAAGTTGGACACTTAACCGTTTTTAGTTTTTTTTGCTCGGTCTTTTAGTTTCTCTGAGGGAGGCTTTTTCTTTGTCAGTATTCAAGCGTGGCTAATCTAAAACCTAATTTTAACTTTGATTACACGTAATTTGTATTCTTGTAGCTTTCTATTTGTTACTTATCTTTTTTTATACTCGTAGTGATTTTCATGTTGTTTTCATGTTTTAGCCCGCAGAGCGTGATTTTGGTGTCCTCGATAAAGATTTCATATTACTGTTATTCTTCAACCTTCAATCGATCATTTTATTTTATTTTTGACTACAAGGAAATAGTTGGACAGCAGGACTTTTTTGTCTGTGCAGTCTATGTGAGCTGACTTCTATCGCGATAGTTCGTTCTTTCCTATTAACATAGTTCTTAACTTAGTTAAAAGCCCTTTAACAGAGGAGTCGATCACTTCCGCCATTCAAGCCTGGTCCATTTGAAAACCGTACACTCTTGGCGTATTTTAAAAATTAACATCTTAAACATGCCTCTTAATTCGCTACAACTATTGACGCGATATTTAATCCCCTAGTAATATTCTTCTCTTCGAGTGTTTTACTTTGTGTTGCGCATGACCCTACGATCTGAAAGCCACTGATGTACGTCGTGTGCCACATTTTCTAAGTCAGGTTTAAGCTTGTACGTTTCAGTAATATAACATCCAGATACCCGTTCAAATGCTTTTCTTAATTACTGTCGACTACGTGGATGACTGTTTACAGTTTAATCCAGGTAAACAGAGAGGCACTGAATTTTCCCTTACTTAGTTTTTCCTTAAGCTTGCAATATCGTACTTGATAAAACAATGCTAAAAAAGTAGAAAAGAAGCTGGGTGGAAACTACATAGGTGCAATGCTTATAACATTTGACACTGTAAAATTACTTGAACCCAGGAGTCATATAATAAGTCGGTAAAGTATGATCGTCTGGGTGAATAAATAAATAAATAAATAAATAAAAATAAATCAACTTTGTTTAACGAGGGTGACACACAACAGTCTAGGACTGACAAACCTGTGGCCCTCGGGTTCCGTATCGAATTGGAATTTGGAAATGTTGGTTTTTGAGGAGAGGGGAAAACCGGAGTACCCGGAGAAAAACCTCTCGCAGCAAAGACGAGAACCAACAACAAACTCAACCCACATATGACGACATATGTGAATGCAGTCCTGAGAAGGAATGTTTGTGGTGATATTATCTCACGTCGCAACAACCTCAGCGGAAGTCATCATCAGAGTCAAGTGACACACCCGGACGATCATACTTTACCGACTTGTAGTATTTAAGAAGGCCCTCAACAGTTTTTTTTTTGACCTTGGAGTGTATCTTTTGAAAACAAAATTTCCCTGTAGAAGGCAAACTTGCATTATCTTTATACTACACCATCTTCTTAACACATGACCAATGTTGATATTTTCATTGGATTCCTAGTAACAGCTGTCACTATAGTAATAATAACGGATAGCCCCTCATAAATATATCTGAAAATCGCAGCCAAAGAAGAAGCACAGTATACATTTGGAATGTTTCGCGATCATGAAGATCTTTGAACTAAAAAAAAATGGGAAAAAATATGTACTGGAGAAAAATAAAAAATAAAGGGTTGTCTGTTAGCATTGCTATGGTGACAGCCGTTGCTAAGAAACCAATACAAAATAAACTTTAATCACATGTTGAAAACGTGGTGTAGTATCAGGGAAATAGTACGCTCGCTTTTCGAAAAAGGGGCCCGCGCTCATTCGACCGAATGAATGGCCACAAAACGAACGAACGAAAACAGCGAATGAACGAGCTTTTTTGTAGTTTGAAATTATTTGTAAAGGACATTGGTCCTTTACTGTGGTATGCTATCTCTAATATTAAAACCCAAGAGATGTTAATCTCTTCTAGTTTTTGCTATATTTCTAACTTTATGATCGAGTTTATAATTTATGAGTTAACTGGTAAACAGTCCCATGAAGGGAAGCCGAAGGCCGAAGGCAATGGATGAACGCACAAGCCATGAGACCATAGAAGGCAAACTTCAATTTCCTAGGGTCGATTTCTGATTGTTGGGTTTGTTCGTTCGTTCATACGTAATATTGTCCGTTCGTTCAACAAGGCCAAAGAAAACTGTTACGAGCCTCCTTAGCTGAGTAGTTTCACCATTCAGCTATCACACAGATTTACAATTGCAATTATTATTCGTAGGCTGGGTGGAAATTCACAGCTGACCACTGAATATGCTAAAACCTGTAGACATGATCAAGCGCGCGTCCAAATTTATAAGTATAACAGCGCATTCGGACTCAGAATAACTATTTGAGTGTTTAGGATCGTTTTGCCCTCCTGTGTTAAGTACGAATGTTATCAAAATTTATTCATGCTGTTTTGTTTATTCGGTTTCTATTGCTATATTACACACTGCACTCATAAATACAATTAAGCAGCTGATCTAGAGAGTTTTCTAATGCCCACTAATTTTAAAACTAAAGTAGTGTATTTCGCTGGAGAGCTTGAAAGTTCAAATAGCTGAATAGCCACAAGCCACGTGATTCGGTTATTTTGCGGACACGAAAGTAAGTTTTCAATAAGTAAGCACTTCACGGTCAGAGACCCAAACAAACTGTTAATTATCATTATGTGCTTTCATGTACATATATTGAAGTATAGAAACTGCGGTCAAAAACAAAGCTAAAGACTAAATTTCAAACTCGGTCTGTAATGAAATGTGTTCTTTTCATCGAGAGACAACAAATTTTCTCCAGTTTTTCGTGGTATGCAATCTCATTTCCCACAATTTACGTCATCTAGCTGTCAAAATGTTGTGGACGCCAAGGGATTCCGCAACTTAAGACGAAAATCGTGGGAAATATGAGGCCATACTACGGAAAACTGGACGAAAATTTGTTTTTATCACAGAAAAAAAGCAGTGCGGGTCTACCATAAATCGATCACAAGTATTTGCGACAAGTATTCATGAAACGAGCCGTGGTATGGACTCTCATCTCCCACGGCTCACGACCAATCAGAAAACGAAATATTGATAAGATGTGGTAAAATCTGTAATTCCCCCCCCCCCCCCCCCGATGAAGTGAACCCATGATTCCCGTGGCGGACTCAGACTTTCTTTGTAGGTGCATGCTCATGACAAAATGAATACAATTAGTAAATCTGATTTTGTTTGTTTTTCATCAGTCTACAGGCACAACGTTTCCTAATTGAAGTAAAGCAAGCAAAATTATGTCGCAAGAGATCAGTTTTTGCCAAGAGCTTGGGATAGATTTTATCCAGGCAGCCAAGAGTGAATTGCAGTTTCTTGAGGAAGTATCAACTTACCCAAATCTATCAGGTGGTCCTTTGGTAAGGAATGCCATCAGAAGATATGAATTGTGCTGGCTACCACTTGCTTCACAATATTTATCGGATGCGCAGCTGGCAGCTCCCCCGTTGGACGTCGCCTGGGTTTGGCATGCTCACATGCTTGCGCCACAGTACTACCAGAAAGACTGCTATAACATCCTCTCTAAGGTGCTGGATCATTCTCCTTTAGACAGAACGCAAAGAGACCGAGCTCAACATGCTGTAGAAGGAATCTGGCGACAAACGTATCCGGATGAGCCATTTCACGTAGATCTTACGAAGTCTCCCACTACAGTAACAAGCTACCAATCCAAGATTCAGTACAATCTAGAAGAGGCCTGTTCACGGCAGTTCAAGTTTAACTACCAAGTGTCCCTACCCCACTACAGGGATGAGCTATTTCTTAAGAGGGCCTTTGAGCGTTATGAGCATTTTCTACGGCTGACACGACTCCACCCAGATGTGTTTATGGTTCCTTGTTACGATTTCGATCTCATTTGGCACACCCACCAGCTTTACCCAGTCCGCTATAACCAAACGACGAAACAATTGGTGGGAAAGCTGTTGCACCACGATGACACTGAAAAAGATCGAGCGCCTGGATCCAAACTGTACGATTCTGAAATGAAATCAAGAGACTTGTGGGAAGCAGAAGGACTGTCGTTTTATAAATTGGGGGCTATGTACAGAGGTGAGCAACCTGACCCCATACCATCGAGGCCTAGGTGGCTGTATGCTCAACTAGCACGTTCAGAATATACCTGTGAAATTCAGGACATTGAAGCATTGGGCTTCGAGAGAAATACGAAATTCGTTATTCAATTAGAAAACAAACTTGGCCAAAACCTGTTTTCACAATCCTTCACGGGAAACGAAATAACGAGTGTGAATCTACCGACAAAGTTAAACTTTGACAAAGGCACGAAACTTGCAATTGACGTTTGTTTGTACAAAAAGAGGCTTCTTGGTAAGAAGATAATCACAAGGAATGAAATAGATCTTTTTCCATTATTCCCTGAACCGTTCTCCGGTGTAATAAGCCAACATTCACTGTGGATGTTCCTCTTGATAGAGGACAATACATGGTAAAGGTCCTGTTAAAATTAAATCGCCCAACAATCGTGGAATACATCTTTGAAGGTAAACGAGAAGGAGGCCATCCGTCACCTACCCCTAGCTCTCAATTTCTGATGCTTTCTCTTAGTGACCTAGGAAAGCCATTTAGCCCCGTGTTTGACTGGAGG
>OZ034979.1:24365483-24545483 GCA_964030785.1 Siderastrea siderea | reverse complement strand
TTAACAGAACCCTTACAGTGTAAATGGGTACCAGGAATTGTTGTAAAGTCCTGCCAAAGTGATGGAGTAATAGTTAGTCCTGGGCTTAGGAAAATGGTAACAATCCTATTCCCTTTATGCCATAGTAAGTGCATCTGAGCCTGGCTGGGCCATCTGGCTCATTCAAGCCACTTTGCTACTGGGAATGTAATTTTATTAAGTAAACACAAAATATTCCTTACAGTGCTAGTGAAATGCTTCAGCAAGAGTTGCTCCTGGGATGGGGGGAATGGAAATGCTCCTAGTAGCTTCATGTTACGGAAAATGGATCCAATGTGTGCAAGCAAACCCTCTGCATTGGAGACAAGTCTTTGCCTTTAACCTTACCCTTTGCTACTGGCAATGTATTTTAACGTACACGAGAATATGAAGGAGGTGGGGCTTTAGAAAAGAAGAGAGGAAAGACTCGTATGGGTCATGTAAAACCTGAAAAGTCATGGAATTTACGCGGTGTAAATCCACCGTGTGGTTAACGATCTCTTTCTAATTTCTAGTCACTTGTTTGCATGACAATGGTTTGATACTGTAGTAAGGAGAAATTAGATGTTGATGTCTCCGATGTTTTGTTTTTCAGCTCTCTTCCATCTTTTGACAAAGAAACCAAAGAAACAGTCGACAAGGACATTGAATCAGCTCGAAAGTGGATCAAAGAATACCTCTGATGATAGCTTGTTCAAGAAAAAGGCTTTTTTATCCATTACCCTGCAGTTGCAATGTAAGGAACGTTCGCCGCGCTTATAGTTCTAACACATTTTGTAGTGCTCATTTTTAACAACATTGTCTCAAATAAAGCATTTTTATCCTCAAGTCATGACATGTTTGTTTTTTCGTTTTTTAATTCTTATACTACATCGTTGAAGGCTTCCTCCAGGGAGCGGGGGAAGTCCCCTATACCCCATATCAGATATATGTATATACCGTCTCAACAGGTGTTGTTGTTTGTTTGTTTGTTTTTTGACTGTTTTGCTCTAAAAAAGGGTTTAAGATTTTGAGCACACTGGTCTTAATTTGGGCAAGTTTGGTCTGCTAGTCTGAAACAGGGTATTGGATTTTGCTATTTTGCCTGAAAATTGATAAATTGGACAGGGAAATCACCTAACCTGGTCTGAAAACGGGTAGGGGTGTAAACAGGCGGGCTACACACCACCAAAAATTTCAAGGAGTTCTCCATCCTCCCCAATCTCCTCCAAGCGAGTAAGTGCTGTCTTATATGCGTGTTCCTTAATTTCATAATCTCGAAACCAGATGTCCTACGTCGACATGTTAGGCCGAAAAAAGTGGCATACAAGAATTTGTTCATATAGCGCACTTTGTACTTTTCGTAGGCACCGTCCACTTGTATTTGTTTAAAATGTCCTATCTAAAAACGGAGATTTTTGCCTTAACACCAACATGTCTTCGTTCGTTTGAAAGTGATTGAAAAAGTTCGAAAACACACTCCTTTGTAGGGGTGCGTCCAATGTCTTAACGTCATATTGTTTGCGAAAAACCTTTGTTTTCGATCGCAAATACGCGTGAGCAGAAGGCCAATCTGTACGTACGAGCCTTTTCAATCGTTTTGGCTTACGTGTGGACGACGGAGGCTTAGCTGGATTAAAATAATCTCCCACGTCATACATAAAAGATCGAAAGCGGATACGTGTGGGTGGGTGCTCAGTTGTCAGTTTTGTATTTGACTTCCTCTTAAACGTCAAGCTTAAGGTCGGGCATTTTGTTCATTTAATTTCAACAGGCTTTTTCCATTATTTTGTGATATGCAGAGTTATGGCCAATAACTAACAGAGGAAGGTCACGTGACCACCTAGCTGCATGGGACCTTTCTCATAAGATATAACTCACAGAGGAAACATTTTCGAGATGTTCAATAGACTTGACTGTTGAAATGTTGGAAAAATTAAAAGGATTTGTCTGGGAAGGAAGTGGCTGATAGGCCATCTTGCTCATCCGAAGAGCTCCCCAAATGGCTCCTCCAAAAGAATGCTGCCTATGCTGAAGGGACAGTTGTTTCATGATCATCTGACCTTGCTTCGCCGCTGGACGATGTCAGAATTGCAGAATGGTAAAATCGTGTTCAAAAATCCCTCACTTTCTAATACTTAATTATAAACGAAAGAAGTGGATGCCCGGAGATGAACAGCGGATACTATCCCAAGTTTGAGTAGCCAATCAGAGTGTGCAAAAAAACACTCTACCTATTAGATCAAGCAATTGTCCCATCAGAGTGCTCGTGAGCAAACTTGTACTACAGTATAGTAAGGCGAACATAAGACTTTTGGTTGACGACTGAAAAGTCAGATACAACCTTCTTGTTGATTAATGTCTATAATTTCTCACCAATACTAATACTAATTTATTATTTCTAGAGCACTTTATACCGAGGCTCTTAAGTACTTAACAAGAAATACAAACTATAAAATGATTATTAGAAATGAATAGAAAACTTTGCTAGCAATTACAGCTGTAAATCGATAAATCTTGTCTTGACATTAGATAGAAAGCTATAATAAGAAATAATGACTATTAAAAAAGTGCAATGTCAAAATCCACAGAAGGTTAGAAATATGCGATATGTCAAGCAAATGAGTTTTCAGTTAAGATTTAAATGGGTTTAACTTTCAGATACGCAAGGTCATCAAGGGAAATGTCTGAAAAAAAGTGTTGGTTTGACATACCATGCCATGCCATGCCATGACATTGATATGAGGAGATGTAAGTGTGAGCAAGATGAGACAGTTCCGTGACTAACTTTCCAGTGTCGTTGCTGTCTTTGAGATTCCTGATCATCTTTTGACTAATCAGCTCAAAGCACGTGAAAATGTCAGTCTTGTTAATAGACCGTGGGCAAATCGAAGCGTCAGGCCAAATTTGAGCGCATCTTATTGCTCGGTGGTGAGAACAAACAAAGAAAGATTTGTGACAACCTCGCTTGAAGTAAACGGCAGAACAAAGTTCTTTGTGAGGTTTCTAAGCTTTTTCTCGTGAGTATTGAGGAATTTGTACGCAGCTTTCGCTACATTGTGAGCGATGGTCTTGTGTAAAATGTAGTTGTCAAGGCTGCTAAGGACACTGGAAATGCAGTTCTTCAATTTGTCTCTTTTGAGAAGTAGTCTGCGATACTCCTTGGACGGGTCACCAAAGGAAATTCAGGCATCAAAATACGCGCCTATGGCCTGAAAAGACTTTTCAAAGTAAAAACAGCGTTTACGATTAAGATGCCGGATACAAATCACATTTCACAAGTTTCCAATGTAGAAGAGAAATACTATCGCGCGCGTAAAAAAAAACTGATTTTACCTAAGCTAGCAATAAAAAATTCACCTAGTAACATTTCATTAGAACAACAACAACAGCAACAACAACAACAACAACAACAACAACAACAGCAACAACAAAACAACAACAACAATAATTATAATTTGGTCACGAAGAAGAGATGGCTGGTGCTAAACTCGGTAACGTTACAGTTTGTCACAAAAATGGGCCCACAAGAGGCCTGAATTCAGGACGAGGGTCAAACCAATAAAATTCCGCACACCGGTCAGATTTTCTAGAAACCGAGCTACTGGGAGACTCTTGGGAGAATTTTTTTTCTGGGTGTGTTAAAGGCTTCGACTTAACTACTTTGATTTACGTCTCGGCTTCGACTGACGTCAGGAACTAGGATTTTTCTTTGTAGGCCCATGTAGGTAAACTCGGACAAGCTTTTATCAAAAACGTCTGCTTTTTGTTTCTCTTTTTCATAGTATGAAACTAATTGCAAATCCATGTCTCATGACGCCAATTTCTACCAAAAGCTTGGCATAGATCTTGTCCAGACAGTTACGAATGAGCTGGAATTTCTTGAGCAAGTAGCAGATTATCTTAACCATTCTAGTGGTCCCTTGGTAAAAGAGGCCATCAGGCAATAAGATGTGCTGGCTACCACTTACCTCGAAATATACCACAGATACCAGCAGATACGCAGCTGGCAGCCACTTTAGACATCGCCTGGGTCTGGCATGTTCGCATGCTTGCGAAAGGGTCGCCCCATGTAAAGGAATCCTAGCGAGTCGTGGATTCCGGATTCCACACCGTGGATTCCGGATTCCGAAGGTTGGATTCCGGATTCCATGCCTATGGATTCCGGATTCCAAACTTTTTGAGATTCCGGATTCCAAAGTTCTTAACTCTGGTTTTCATTCGTACTTCAAAGGCCAATATTTTGCAATTTAAGTATGAAGTCCTCTATCTAAACAGGAAAGTTCTCTCCAAAAGATCAAAATTTATTTTAATTTTTAAAGCACGTGGTAATGCTGAAGCATCGATCTCTATAATCGATAATCAGTTTTCTAATTTAATTAAAAGATTTTTTGACGAGCACTATTTGTTTGTTTAATACCGGTCATGATAGTGGACACCTCCAAGAATTTTTTTGATTTTAGCCCCTTCGCTAAAAGTTTTTAAAAATTGTTATATGTAAAAATCGCACTTTACAATGCTTTAAAAGTGTTTTTTTTACATACAAATACTTGTGATTTCAAATGTTTAGACACATGATTTCTAATCAGTAATTTTCCAGTAAGCAGCAGCCTGTTATGTGGCATATGAGGTAGTAAGAAAAAAGGTGTCGTAAGAGTCCCTTTAATCTAGGGGGCTGGGGACATGCTCCCCCAGAAAATTTTGAAATCTAGATCCTCGGAAATGCAATTTCCAACATTCTAGACATCAAATAGAGTTGTGTTCATGAAAATTTTTGTTGCGATATGGCGACTGTTTTCTGTGAAGAATACGGGTTCTTTTACGTCTCACACTGAGAGAGAGAGAGAGAGAGAGTAAGAGAGAGAGTAAGATCAGTGAAGGCAGGAAAGTGCTGTGAGACGGGGCATACAGTTTTTCGTCCTCATCCGAGAAGACTAGGATGTCTAACCATTAACAGATGTGAAACAAAGGCAGCACATTCTACTCAGTTATTTTAAGACCCTGAGTGTTAGTCCAGCTGGTAATCGAACCCGGGCCTACTGCTCCGAAGTCTGGTACCCAACCAATTGAGCCAACCAGTCGGTGGTTTTGGAGGACACTGCCTCTTCAGTAGTGCCTGGTGTCTGCCGGTTACCGAAGGTCTACCCCCATTTATAGGGCCTAATAAGTAATGCTTTCTATTAATGCTTTCTGTTAATGCTTTCGCGAGGGCTCCTGCTGAGAGTTGATTGAGAGTTTATGAAAGAAGGAAACAACAACAGCGACTGTAAGTCGTTTAAACTACACTGCTGTTCGAGTAGGGGACGTAGACCCCGCTGGTGTGGTAAACCTTCCATGGATTGGGTGGGTAATTAAGGGGTTGATGTCAATTGGGATGCAGTCCTGTCTTATCCCCTCACTCTGTTGATTGACCGTGGTGAAAGAATTAAATAAATTGGTTAAAATGTCGTTTTGAATAAACATCTACTTCGGAAGGTCGATGCAAGAATGTTTTCTAGGCTTCCCGCTGTGAACAGATTTTTTTTTTTGCAAAATTTCCCTTTCATGATTTTTTTGTACTTCTCCTTAATTCACCTCCCCCACCCCTCTCCATACTTTTCCTAATGGTCCATCCCTAATAGGTCTTGTTTTTATTCTCGCTAAGCGTCCACCCACCCCTCGTCCGATCGTTTGTTGGGGAGGATCGTTGCGTAACCAAACAAAAGACCGTTTGCGCAGGATCGGAGGCTAGTTAAAGAGTGGATGAGCTCTCTATGAGCCAACGCCCATCTATCACGTTATTTAGTTTCAATACCAGTTCGAAGCAAAATAAGTCCAAATACTGAGTAATGCTGCCTGAAGACTTTTGATTTCATGATGTCCAGATCTGACACATGAAAAATGTCTCAATAAAACACTGCGAGGATATGTACGACTACCAAATAGCTATGTATTTATCAATTATCTTTCCCGCTCAGCTTTGTACTTCTTTCGTTCTTTTGGTGTTTCTGTCTTTGATCAACAGATTATCAAAACAGCAGAATATTAAAATGATTAACGT
Source organism: Siderastrea siderea (assembly GCA_964030785.1). Taxonomy (NCBI): domain Eukaryota; kingdom Metazoa; phylum Cnidaria; class Anthozoa; order Scleractinia; family Rhizangiidae; genus Siderastrea; species Siderastrea siderea. The sequence goes on along the minus strand of OZ034979.1, from coordinate 24,539,446 downwards.
TGGATACCACTACATGTAGCTCGTTGTGAAACCGGCCGCATGTGAACGGTGTTGACCGTTTAGAAGACAGTGCGGGTCAAGGTCGGAAATGTTCAGAAAGACGACACGACTGAAAAATGATCTTAAACATATAAAACCTGTGCCCAGTAAGGAATTAAAAGCCACCCAGCCGCAGTAATGACATATTTGATGTACATGTTAGGTGACCAAACACTTTTTGGTGATGGTGGTGGTAGGGGATGCCAAGGGGGGGGGGAGGGGTAGGTGGTGATTTGTTATGTAGTTACTACTAACAGTGTAGTACATTCCAGACCAGATTCCATGGTTATGGATGAGGTTGGATTCAGGATTCCGCGGGTTGGATTCCGGATTCCAAGGACTGGATTCCGGATTCCAAAGCCCAGGATTCCGGATTCCAAAGGCAAAAAAATGTTGGATTCCGGATTCCGGATTCCCTTACATGGGGCGAGAAAGGAACTGCCTCAAAATTCTCTCTAAGGTGCTGGATCATTCTCCTATGGACAGAATGCAAGGATGTTAAGTCCAGCATGACACAGAAGACCTTTGGCAACGAAAATATCCTGAAGAGCCATTTGACGTGCACCTGAAAAACCTTCCGACAATGGTAACAATCTAAGATTCTGATCAGTGCAAACTGGAAGAAGCCTGTTCGCGACAGTTCAAGTTTTTCTACGAAGTGTCCAACCTCACTACATAGATGACCTGTCTCTTAAATCAGGAACGTGGAGTAACTAACATGAGAAATCAGGGGCGGAGCCAAGGAAGCGGGGAGGGAGGAGGTAGATTGGGTGGATAGCACCCTCCCCCCACCCCTCTTTGGGGTCGTTTAAGCTTGAAATTAGGAAAGGGAAAAACTATCACTGAGGCAGTTTTGTCTCCGATTGTACTGATATCAAAGTAAGCACTTGTACATACACATATATACACGTATATAGTGTAACCCTGAGACATAATATAAAATTATGTTTATTAGTGAACTGGACTCACTACGCTCAGCTAGATTTATTGAGTTACTGGATGATTTAGATATTGAATTCACTGGCTTGGATGATGAATGGCACTTGGAAAATTCATCCACCAACTAAACGAGATTTAAAGTCCTTTTTTTTTCTTGTAATCAGAAGTGAGCTAGAAGGTATAAATTCTCTTGTGTTCACTCGGTGAAACAATTGTGTAAAAAATGCAGACTTTTTCCAATACAGCTGAACACGGTCAAAAAAGCTGCACTTTTGTGCGCAGAACATTTGCTGTCTAATTTAAGAAATACTTGGATAAAAATCCAAGGCCCTTTAACGGGAGTTAGGCCAGCAACATAGTTAATACATTACGTCTTTAAAGACGTACTCCTGGCGAAGAGTTGTTAAGTAACTGGAAACAGCTTTAACACATTGTTTTAGTCTTTTAGTTTTTGAACGGACAGCAAATTTTGCTGGGTTATTTTTTTGTGTATTTGAGACCTGATACCAGTCTTCCGGAGTCCCATTTCCACAAAATTTCCAATATAGAAGGGCATTTAATCACGCGCATTAAAATACTGATGCGACCTAACCTTTTCATGAAATAAATTGATAAACCAGAATAATTCGCTCACAAAAGAGAGAAAACTAGTGTAAAAGTTGGCGAAGTTAGAAGTACTTAGTTTGTCACGAAAATGTGATTACAGAAAGGCAGAATACTTAATGATTGAAGAACCAATGGCCTTCCGCATATCCTTAGCATGCCCTATAGCCACTGAGCTATATTCGGAGAGTCTTGTAACGATTAAGGTCTTTTTTACTGGGTGTGAGTACCTCTGTGGCGTGGGCTTAAGTCAACCCAGAACTCCATCTTTTTTCTTTGTAGACCTATGCTCGTGAAAAAGTCAAAACACGATTCTGTATATAAGTTTGGACATGCCAAAAGTTGACACATTTGCTTTTCGAACAATGTTTCATAACTTAGGCCGTAATCGAGCAATTTTAATGTCTGGTGTTATTAGTTTCTTTGTTGGAATTTTGGTAAAACATGGAAGCCAAAAAACGAAAGTAAGCTTACGCAGAGAGTTTTTTTTAATCGCACGACGTTTTTTAAAGATGAGGTACATTGAAGCACGTAGCAAGACGGCAACTTTGGGGAGCTAAAGTTGACTTGTTTTCTCATATTTTCGATCCTTAGGTCGGTCGACCTTCCATATCATTCATGATTTATGCAGATTATCCTGCAAACACATATATAAGTTAGTTCCTACGCACTAAATGACATTTTGCTTCCTTCAGAAAACATATCACTACACAACTGGAACGTGCCGAAAACACGGTAACTTGATACTAAAACACGTTTTCGTGTAAAAAATTCACATACAAATCACCAGCTGAACTTACCGTTTCCAGTTGATTTAAACTCGAATCCACGACCAACATAACGCGAATTCGCAAATGCCGATGTACAATACGCCAGCTGATATAAAATTAATGATACTTGATCGTATACAATCAATAAAGTTGACGATTCTCGCCTAGAGAAAAGCAAATTTGCCAACGTTTTGTTTCCTGGTTGCTGTCAAGTTTTTGCCAGCGTCATCGGCGTTGGTGATTTATTATCGAATATTAGTGAACGCATTCGTACCGCTTATAAGAAGGCTTCTTCGGTGAAAACTGTCAACGCCGACAAGAACTGTCCTGCAAAAGTTGCAAAAGTTGTTTGGTGAGTAACTCGTTTCAGTGTAGACGTACTGTAGATACGAGTGAGGACGTTGTCTAAGTGTGCGTTCAATCGGGCCTTGTACTGGAACAGTTATGACAAATCTCTTAAAACAGCGGGAAAGAAATTTCACAATAATGCGAAATACTTCCTGAATCATTGTTTTAGAAAGTCAGTTATCAGAAGTTACGGTCTCAAAAAGGGATAACTTAAGAAGGCTATTTCGCTTGATGTTATTGTTCTGGCCACCGAGAAGTTCAAGGGTCGGATAACGTTATCCACTGGGTAAGTTGCAATCCAGCAGATAGAATATAATACAACGATAATGTTTTATCAGTTGGATAGCGGATTAAGTTATCCAACCTTTGTTGGAACAACTGGGGCCTGGAATACGGCTAATGGAACCCATCTTTGAAGAATGTTATAGAATAACACGACGTTGTCGCAGTATCTCGTCCTATATTGTCAACTTTCAAAGTTTAGTGTATTGAGCTTCCGTTTTAGAACGGTTAAATAAACGTTAACCTGTTGTCGGTTATGATTTGATTCAAGCCAGACGTGTGCTTCGTCACAGTCAGTGCAGTGTATTGCTTCATGTTCATTTGGCCACGTAAAATCGATTTCCTCTTTCTTGTAAGGCAAAATTGTACGAAATGCAAGGTATAATACTGCGCCTTGAAAACATACAGCAGGAATTTTTTTTTGGACACCTGTACGAAAATTCGAGGAAACAATAGCTTGAAGCGAAGGAAACAACAACAGATTCTTTTTCAGATTTGTGAGAAAAGGAGCCCTTTTAACTGGCACCTGTCGTATTACAGCGGGCTTACTGAATGCAGGTGTGCTGTCCAGTTATTAATAGCAATCAGATTCGAGAATAGTGTTATATTTATGTTTAAGTCTAAGAACGCACTGGGCGGCTTGCTGCAAAGCTATGACCACATGCACAGTGTTAGATATGTAATCAGGACTGCATAGTGTCCAATTCGAAGAACAACTAGAACAAAAATATCCGGAATGTCAGAGGATTTTGGAAACAGCGAACTACTGGGCCAAAATGCGACAAGAAGATGAAAAAATAGTTATAATTCATCTTTTACTCTCAATATACTTGATAATTCCAAGATTTGGACGATCATATGTTAGTGCCAAGGTTTTGGCTTCCTAGTGGTGGCTGTCAACTTTTTGCGCGCGTCATCTGTGATGGCGTTGGAGATACGATGCATTATTCAATATCAGCTCACACCATGAGCGCATTTGGAACGTCGACTTAAGAAGGCTTGTTTATTGAAAATTGTCAACGAAGAAAAGAGCCGATCTGCAAAGTTGTGTGTTAAGTAATTGGCTCCATTTTAACCGCGATAAAACCGGTTACACGAATTAAGACGTCTTTAAGGGTGTCCTTAAACCGAAAGAAGAATACACGAAATCATCATTACTACCAACTCCCTTAACTGGGAAACGTTAAGTCGCTTAAGTGCGAAATACGTCTTACGTCCTTGTTTCAGCAAGAGCTACTACATGTAACGTAACAATCTCAAAAAGCGGAGGGGAAAAAGCAAGACTAGTTTGCTTATGACTTTTATTCTGTAATACCGCCAGTCAATTGGATATCAATGCAAAAAGCAAATTCATCTGTATGCACCTTGGTCGTGCACGGATTGCTTCCAGCCATCAAGGGGATGATATAAAATGGACTTTCAAAGACAGTAAAAGCCTAGTTCAGTAGTAGTAAAGTGCGCTCACCTGGCACAAATACTGGCTTCTGATTGGTCGAGAGCAAATCAATGACGTCACCGGAACCGGAAGTGCCTGGAACCGGAAGTGATGTGTTTTTGGGAGGGGAAACCGCTGACCAGGTGGGAAAAAAGGATCGTGGGCTCATGGAACCGGAAGTGACGTGTTTTAGAAGGGGAAACCGCTGAGTAGTTTGAAAAAAGGATCGTGGGCTCGGGTAAAACCGCTGGAGAAACGCGGGCTCAAAGTCCAAAGTCTAATTCAAGCAACGGGGGTGATCCTTTGAATGAAAACAACACAAAAAAATAAATACTTTTATTGTCATACTTTTTTTTCACAACAAGTGAGAGAAAAAATGATTCTATGATAAATAGGAGTGTTCCTATTGAGTTCCTCTTTGATATGAGTGTTCCTAATGAGTTACTTTGGAGGAGTGTTCCTATTGAGTTACTGGTATCCATAAGGGTAGGTTTGAAAGGTGTGCGGATCCACGACTCTCTTGTCATAGACGAGTTGGTACCATTTGTGTTGTGGGTGCGTGTAGATGGTATAGTCTTGGGGTTTCCTGACGATCTGATGAGTTTTCGTGACTTGAATCTGTCGGGGTTTGAGGAGGGGCTTCTTGATTTCGTCTTGGACATTCTGGCGCATGATGTTATAGTTGAGTTGGGTTTGGCCTTCGCTGTTGAGTCGGAACCCTCTGACCTTACATTCGACCTTTCCGTTCTTGGTGGTATACCCATAGTTCTTTGGACCACCCGACACGAATTCCTGAATGTAGTCGTCTCCCTTTAATTCGTTCGCAAAATCGCCCAGGTAAGGACCCAAGTCAGGGTGGAATTGACCGGGTGTCTCCTCCAAGTAGATAATGGAATCTGTGTCGTAATACAGGACACGCTCCCCTAAGGGTTCCAGGGCTTCATACAGTTTGAGCCGGGCGTAACAGGTGGTGAAGGCAGCCACAAAGATGTTTAGGTTGGGTGACACGGGGATGTCCTCTTCTTGATGTTGGTAGTACACCTCAACCATGTTGTCATTGATGACGGACACGTGACGTACATCCAAGGTATCGGTATTCAAGAAACGGTGAAAGGTTTGAGGATCATCAAAGGTTTGGATTTGGGTCTTGTTAAGGCGTTGTCCAAACTTGCCCCACATGGAGTTGAGCATGAGTTTAGCGAGGGTACGCAACCCGGGATTTTTTTGGATCTTGTCATATTTCAACAGGATGCCCTCCTTCTCGTAGTACTTTTGGATGTAGGAGTGTTTGGCTTCCTCCGACATGTTGTCCTCAGGCCACCCACTGGCTTCTTGCTTGATTTTCAGCCAGGTGTTTACGTAATCGGCAAAGAGCCCCTCACAGGTGTCGGGGAAATGCCAGACTTCATAGATGTATTGGACCTGGTACCCCAATTCGACAGCTTTCTCTAATTCCGGGCTGCACCAGGTACTGGTGAGGGCGCGTTGTTCGTCGGTGTGATGGCACTGGTAGGATCTGTCCAAAAGAGGTTTCTTCATTTCGTCTTGGACACAGGTGGCACAGAGGGGAAAGGTGAGTTTGTCATCTTGACGGTAAGGTAGGACAGGATGGTAGAGATGCCGGGGAGGTAGGACTTGACATTGAATGAGTCCAAAGTACTGAAGGATGTCGGTGTGACCCGGTTGTGAAATGAAGGTCGGATGCCCTTTGGGGTAGCGAGAGGTTTTGTTGACCCATGGGTACAAGGAGGTGACATCGATGTAATGGATCTTTTGGCCGGGGGTGATATGATGGTAGAGTTTGACGGCATTGGTACGACCTCCACAGAAAGCGTCCCGAGGTTTAAGAGGTGAGATAAAGTCGAGTCCCTGGACGAAGGAGTCGATCTCTGGTTGGGTTTTCTTCAGGTGTTTCCATTCACATCCCCACATTTGAATGACCTTGTACCCTTGTTCGGTAAGCTGTTGGACTTTGCGTTGAGTGGTGTCGTAAACGTCTTGCATAGTCCGATTACAGTGACGGGGGTGTTTTTCGTAGCGGTTTGGATAACAGGTAGGGCATCCGTGGGTGAAAAACCCTTGAAATTCGTAGACGGTGCGGGTGTCGGGGCAATAACCATCCACTTTGAAGTTGGTGCCAGGGATGTTATACTCGCCGGCATTTCGGACATGTTGTACGTACTGGCGACGACTTGGATGGTCCGGATAGGCGCCGGTCAGTAGATCGTGGTCATCGTCGGGGTTGAGATCTTGGAGGGCGCGTTGGCGTAGTTGGTGATCGCACCAGGTTAACCAGTGGAGGGCTGGGGTGGACTGATTGATCTTGTTTCTCCAACCACGGGTGGGTTCACTGGCAATACTGTAGGGGATCATCCGGTTCATACGTAAATCTCTATTACAAGCCGAGGCAATGGTGATGTGGTCAAAGGGATTGAAGCCTGTCAAGTCTTCAAACAAGCGTTTGAAAGTCAGGCATCCTTGTTTCAAGAGACGTACATCCGATTCACAATAGGCGACCAATTCTTTCTGAAAGTCAAACACGACGTTCTTGGCACGCTGCTCTTGATGCCAGGTTTCCAAGGCGTGCTTGCCTTCGGGTGACATGGTCTCAGGCATGTAGTAATCGAGTGATGGGAGGATGCCCACGTAGTTTTGATAACGATCTCCGGGTAGGTTGAACTTGTGGGGGAAGTACCCTTTGCAGAGTTCTGTTAAGCCAAAGGTTTTGGGAAACGCGGAGAGTGGCATCTGGAAGAAACTCATGGAATCAATGAAGCGGATGCGATCATGTTTGACCTCTAAGAGTTTACACCCGTTGCGAAGCTGCTGGACGATCCGGTTGTCCCCATAGTATTGATGGATGATAAAGTACCCATCGTACCCTTGAAAATTATGAGCGATGACATTGACTTGACGGGTATCATGGAGTGTCAAGGTATCCAACCATTCGAGAAAGTCGCGGGTACAGAAGGGACCTGAGAACCGTTGGGGTGGATCGTCCTCTTCGGTTTCAGCCACGACGAGATTGGCAATGTGTTGTTCCTTGGGTTGCATGGCTTCAATATCAAAGAAGACATGTAAGGGGGGCAGGGCTTCCTCCTCCTCCTCCTCGGGTGTATGGGGTTCCGCGGCGGCGGCACCTCGTTTGGCGCGAGACCCTCCTTGGTGTTTCCTCTTTCTTTTCTTCTTGTCTTGAGGCTTGGGGGCTCTTTGAATAAAACAAAAGTGGTCGTCGGCGTGCACGTACTCATGGCAAGAAGGGCAATCCACGTGGTAACAAAGGTGACGTTCAATGTTGGACAAGCCGACATTTTGTTGATAACAGGTAGGACATCGGCGTCGTTGAGAGCACACGGAGGACTGGGAGTCGGTGACGGGTTTGCCAGCATGGTTCTTGCCAACATGCAATTCGAAACACGTGTTTCCAAAAAAGTCCCGATGACATTGTTGGCAACGTTGAGTGGCTTTGAGGTGTCGGGGGAAGGCATGCAGGAAATCGGGGCACTCTTTCTGTCGACAGGCTCCGCACAACTTTTTCTTGGTGCATCGATGCAGTCCTTCATGGTCATAGGGTTTCCAACAATCAGCACACACATAACTGGACCCGAAAAACCCAGGCAAACGGGTGATGACATCATAATGGTCTTGGTGGTGCAGTAGGATGAGTTGTTTGTGTTGAGGGGGTCCAAAGGTAGTGATGTGGAACGATCGATGCGCATCCACCAGGATGATTTGGTAACCGGTGAGGGAGGGGGCTTTACTGAAAGCCGTTTAGGCGTCGTAGCTGCAAGGACCCAAGGGCACCTTGGCTTCCTGATGTAGGTCCAGAGCTAGGGTTCTCTGTAGAGGTCTTCCTTGTCGAATGGTGTTGTATTTTGGGTGTTGGTCCACTCTGGCTTTGGCGGTGACCAGGGCTCTGGCACAGCAGAGTTCGTCGTTGTTTTTGATCTGGATGATCGAGTTGGATTTTTTTGTTAACATTTCCATCGTGGGATGACCTGGTTTACCACGACGGGGTCTGCCGGTGCCTTGAGGGGCATGATGGACTTGAGTAATGGATACTTGAAAGGAGTCATCCATTTCAAATTGTTCGTTGCTGTTCAAGGCTTGGGCTAAACGGTGGAACAGCTCCTCCACACGCTCCGTGTCTTGACGCCATTCACCAGCACGTAATCCCCAACCCTGAAAATTATTGTGCAGGCGATTGGAGGCGATGGTGAAGTAGAGACGATCTTGATCGTGGAGATCGGTGGTGGTGGTTAACACTTGATTCACTGCTCGACGTAATCCGTCTTGGAGAGCTTGGGTAATGTTTTGACCTGGAATCAAGTTCCCCCTTTGACGTAACTGGGTATTGAAATGACGTTCACGTACTCCCAGACGGTTGCTCAAACGGTTGACATAGGGTTGGAGTTCAAACTCGAAGGCACCTTCCGTATTGGTATCCTAACCTCCACCACTTTGTTGGAGTAGTTGGGTTTGAAAGACACGTTGCCGTTCGAAACGATCCAAGGCCTCTTGACAAATGTCATCCTCGTCACGACAAGCCATCTCTTCGTTGTCTCCCATTTCTTCATGACATAACAGGTTTGTCTCTTCTGGCTCTGAATCGGACATCTCTAGACCAAGCAAAGGTAATAACTCTTGGCGGTCGAGGCCGCTTGGCCCCGCCGCCTCCTCCTCCTCTTGGTGAGAGGACATGATCAGATGAACTCGCTGGAGATCAGGGCTCGTTTTTTATAGAGGAAAAAAAGGTCACGTGGGAGGGGACGGAACCAATGAGAGAAAGGTCCAAGGGTGTTTTGGAAGTCCAAGAGGTGATGAGGAGACCCCTTTGTGTCCCTGGGAGGGGAAGAGGTGATGGGGCCCTTTGTGCCCCTGGGAGGGGTGGGACGGGGTGGGGGGACCCCCTCCCCCCTCTCTAGTGGGGGTCCATGGGCATGACGGGAACGAATGAGAGACTATAAAACAGATCGACCCTCGAGGTGAGTCATCCCAAGATGGACTCTCGCCATAAGCAGTTGTTAGAAACATTTGAAGAGTTTGAGTTAGATTTGGAAGCTGAGGAGATTTTAAAGAAAGTGAAGAGGGAGTTGCTGTTGAACGACGAAAACTTGACTGACTTTGCGGAACGTTTGAAGCAGCTGGAGCCCGAAAAAGTAGAGGCCCAGAGACGCCGAGCAGAACAGGCGGCTCCTTTTCATTCACGGTGCTATCCCCAATTAACCTGTGAGTGGTTTGTGGAGGGGCTCGACTATTGCTGTAATTACTGGCGGTACCAATTTAAACGCCCAGCTACACCTCCCCCAGCACCGCCACCATCGCCCAATGTCCAACGAAAGCGAGGGCCTCCGCCGCCGCAGTCACCGTCGCAGACCCCCAGTGAACTACCAACAAAACAACGACGACCTTAACGACAAGGACCCAAACGACGATGCTGACGACGACTATGACCCCGACGATGACATTGACTACGAACTGGCAGACCTCCGTGCCAAAGAAGCCCGACGACAGGCGCAGCGACGGGCTCAGCGAGCTAGGTACCGGGCCAGACATCCCGACCGAGTTGCCGCCACGCAAGCACGGTTTCTGGCGAAACGATCGCGTGACAGCATCAAAAGTGCCCGGTACCGAGCCGAACACAAAGAGCAAGTGCTTGCCAGGAAAAAATTGTATAGAGAAAGGAACCGAGAGTTCCTAGCGGTGGCCAAGAAGTATTACAAGGAAACACATCGAGCCCGCGTGGCGGCGGCCAGCAAGCGTTACCGGGCAAGACATCCAGAGCGCGTGGCAGAGGCCCGCAAGCGCTACCGGGAAAAACGTCGAGACCGCTTGGCGGAGTACGATAAGCGCTACCAGAAAGAACATCGAGCCCAGATTGCAGAGAAAAAAAAGCGCTACAGGGAAAACCATCGGGGACAGCGTCTGGCGTATAAGCGACGATATCGGGAGGCCCATCGAGAGCGGTTGAATGAGATAGAGGAGCGCCGTTACGCCGGCCTGGGGGAGGAAAAGAGAAGGGCCATCAATGCAAAGCGCCGTCGAGCCCAGTTGGTGAAGAAGAAAAAGAGAATGGCGGAGCAAAAGAGAACGGCGGAGAAATTGAAAGCCTTAGGACCTTTGACACTAACCATCCCCCTTACGGATTGTTTGAAAGCCGTTCCTGTGACGTCGTATGTCCAAGCCTTTTGTAATTCGCTCGAATCTGTGAAGGCATTAGGACCCACGGAACTAACGATTCCCCTTACGGATTGTTTGAAATCGGCGCACCTTCCTGTGGATACGAACGTACCGCCTGTAGACTCTCATACTCTAATGGATTTGGATTCGGGGATCATCCAAGTCGTGGACTCCCCTGACTTGGAGGACCTTTCGTTTTTGCAGGACTTATGGAAAGACATGACACCCGACGATTGGGAGCAGGTCATGGACGATGTCTCGGAGTCTTCCTCCTTTGATGTGGAGGAATTGCTGCCCCCCGAAGACCTCGTTCATGACATGTCCTCCAACGAGGGCGTTGATTTATTGTATGATTTAATGACTTAAACATTCGTCTCAGTATTTTGACAGAACATTCGTATTTGGCAGAACATTGTTTTTATTTTTTATGAAAAAACACGTGGATCATTTTGTCTACACCACAATGGATTCTGTTGGCTTCTCCAAAATGTGGTTGATTGTATTCACTACATCTTGTTTGAGACAGTTGAACGAACCAATGAGACATTTTCATTTTTTTTTTTATTACTCAACATTCGTATTTGTATGTTGGCAGAACATTGTTGGAGAACATTTTGGCTAGGGTGCGCCACCCTTTTAGGTATCCAGTTGGAGTACGCCAAAATCGAAAGGGAGACCCTCGAGACAAACAGTTGGTTTTCATAATCAGTTGTTTGTCTCGAAGGTCTCCCTTTCGATTTTGGCGTATTCCAGTTGGATGCCTTCATGCTCGAAAAGGATGTGTTCGATTGTATTCCCTGTTTCAGACGGCAGAACGAACCAATGTGACATTTTCATTTTTTATTTACTCAACATGGTACGGGGTGTTATTAAATTTTTACAATTTTAAACGTTTCTTGGCTTGCATGATTTTCTTGACCACCCGTTCCGTCTTGGTTTTCTTGCCGGGTAAACGATCAATGGCTTGGATCGTCTTGGTATCGGCTTTCCATTTATCTTGCAAATTCTTGGCACGACTGTAATCAATGTCGTGTTGCTTAGCAATCTGGTCCAAGCGATTGATCCCGGGATCCCCACGTTTCAGACGTTTGGTCAAATGGGTGCCAGGGCCCATGTACTGATAACCGGGCCAATGAAATTCTTGCCGGTTTTAGCAATCCATTTTTGGACATCCAAGGCCCCTCCTCGTTGGGTGCGTTTGATACCCCTTCTCCTCCTCTTGGTGGGCATGGTTATTCACTGTCGTACTGCAAACGTCTCCGTCGGGGTGGTTTGCCTTTGGCCCAATCTTCCCAACCGGGTAAGGGTTTCAATGCTTGCACTTCACGGGAGACTCCTTTGCCCTTACCTTTGCCTTTGCCTTTACCTTTACCACTTTCGGCTAACTTTTTTTCCAAGGCCTTGCGCTGTTCTCGAATGACTTGTAAACGAGTCCGGCTATCCCCTCGACTGGTAGAAGGTATCTCTTCTCCTCGACTGGTAGAAGGTCTCTCTTCTCTCGTGCCTTCCCTGGTAGCAGGGGTAATGGTGGGTTTGGGAGCCGACGGACCTCCTTTTATCATGCGCTTCAACCATTGTTCCACGGGTCCCGTCACCAAATCCCCGGCTTCTTCCTCGCCTTCTTCACCTGGTGGACCACCCGGGGCACCAACCCCCACGCCTCCGGGAAATTGACGAATGCGTTTGGTTAACTTGATTAATTCTTGACTCAACGGTTTGGTTTGAGCATTGACCAGGGCTGGAGGTAATTGGGGATTGGCTAACAACACATGTTTTTTGGCGGCGAGCGTCGCGGCTTTGTTCAACAAGGCATTTTCGGTGAGTTCTCCTTTGTAATATTGAATGAGTTGTTCCAAGTCCTTGTGGGGAATCATGTAGACCTCGTCCATGGTGGTTGACTACAGTCGGGGCAAAACGTCTTCCACGGCACGACAGCTCTCACAAAGACGGGACTTTAAGATATGCATGGTCTCTCGATGCAACAGGTGATATTTATGCTTCCAATAATAACAGTCGTCTTTCCACTTGTCGGTGGCCCGATTGGCCTCTTGTAACATCCACGTAGGGAGGGTTAACGAACACATTGACATAACACCTCGTGAAGTCCTTGAAACAATCCGCGTCCTTTTTGTCGGACTAACCACTGACGACGTTTTTTGACGGAATGTCGACGACGTCCCAAATCACGTAGCACCTTTTTATAGGGTTGAAGTTTGGCCAGGATGGGTGGGGTGACGGGAATCTTGTTTTTTAAGAAGTTCAAGACCAATTCACTCACAGCATTGATTTGATCGGCATTGGCATGTTGTAACAACTCTTGACGTTTGAAACCATTGGCTTCTTGTAACATGGACCGTAAAAACGGTAATTGACGTCGAAGACGTTGCATCCTTTATCGGTGACGACGACGATACCGTTGGTTGGCTTTTTGAATCGTGCGTTTTATACGTTTATCCGTTTCCAAGGCCACGGCTTTCCCCAACCCTGCCATGGCGGGGACCAATAGATTTAAAAAACCTCCTCGTTGACGACGACGTCGTGGTCTTCTTCTCCTCAAGGATACCATGGACGGTTCGTCAATAGACGTTGAAGGGATTTGTTTTGTTTGATGGCGTCTCGCGACTCTTTATAGCCTTGACGGGTATTGCGTTTAAAATCTTGCCACCAACCCCCACCTTGTTGTCGTCGTTTCCTTTTTCTGCGTCGTCGTCGTCTTCGTTGGATGGCCATGGTTCTAAGAGTGTGGGACTAGGAGGGAGTGGCTTTTTATCTATCCAATAGTCTTTGGGTTTCAAGGGACGAGGACATCCGTCCACATAGCATAGGGCTTCCAAGGGTTGGTACACAAAATGACGGTAGTAATCTTGGACACATCGTTTAGGTAATGGAGGGGTAAAATCCACAATGGTATCATCCAAGGTTTGCATCTTGATTAAAAATCGTTCCAGATCCTCCAAGGGAACACCACGCACATGGGTTTTCAATTCGGTCAAGGCTTTGGCATAGGTGGTAAACGCAAATCGACTCATGGTCACTTTAAATCGGTATTGTTTAAAATCGTTCCATCCTTTGACCACGGTCCCCACGTCCGCCAAACATGCTACCAACGTACTGTTTTCCAAAAGGGGTCCAGCAATCATGCCTGCAGCCATCAGGAGTAATGCCATGCCATTGAACAAGGCATTGATACACTTGTAATGATTCAACATTTTTCGATAACACCACCATTGTTGATGGTAAAAAGCATACAAGGAATCCATACGTTGTAATAATTCCGGGGGGAAGGGAAGGCCATGATGTTTCGATCCATTCAATAACGAGACGACGGCTTTCATCCTCACGGCGAAACCCGGGACGAAGACGTTTGTACGCTCGGTGCTCCTCCCTGTTTATAACTGGTCACAATGCTATTGGTCATGGTGACATTAGCAATTTCACGTCCTTGGGCTAATTGTTCTTGATCTTGTAACAGGATGCGTAAACGTCGTTGTAAATCTGCTTGACGTAAGGTACGAGGGGGTGGACTCCCAGACGTCCAAGATCCTCGAGGGGTGGCTGGATTGGAGGCAGGTGTCAAAGGTGAACCGGGGAAAAGTCGTCGTCGTCGTCCACGTCGGCCACCACGTCGTCCACCACCTCCACCACCACCACCTCCACCTCCTCCACCACCACCACCACCAGCACCTCCACCTGCTCCACCACCAGCACCTCCACCTCCTCCTCCACCACCAGCACCCCCAGCACCACCAGCACCCCCAGCACCACCAGCACCCCCAGCACCAGCACCCCCAGCACCGCCACGTCCACCGCCACCACGTCCACCACCTCTAGTCCTGGGACCACGACGTCCCCCACGTCCATTACCATCACCCCCAGCACCCGCGGCTGTTCGAGCACCCGCTGCCAAGGGTACGCTCAAATGACTCGCAGGAGTTCGAGCACCAGAAGACTCCGGGCTGGTCTGTATGCTACGGAATGATTGACTTCCTGGACTTCCTACCCCAGCGGGGAAAGAGGCCTGTGCAGGGGGTGCACCATCCAAATTGGGCCAGCCGGCGACTGTCCTGGGGGAGGGGAGACTTCTCAAAAACTCACTGAGGGCCTCGGGGTGAATTTCCTCCATGGCGACGTCGAGAAGGCCTTGGTCTCCCGTCATATACAAATCTTGGAAGGCACTTATGGACATTTGATTGCTGCTGGCCGCTCCAACCCCCGCAGGGGCCACGGTATCGTACGATTGCAGAGGTTGACGGTCCTCATCATCCGCCATGGTTGCTCTTTTTTTCCCTGTTCAAAGGGGGTGTTGTCCCTTTATAGTCGATTTTGATAGGTGCGAGTCCATCCTTCTTCTTTTAACAGGTGACTCAACAAACGTTGTTGATCGGAGGAGGCCGGGTGTAAATCCAAGACCAAATACCCATACGGTCGTGTGGTGGTTTGATGAAACGTCTCCAACGTGTCTTTCCAAGTGGTAGGAAACGATTGAAGCATGACATTGCGTACCCCTAATTGATCTCGGGGGTTCTTGAACGCCACAATGTAATGGGCATTGCGGGAAATACTTTTAGCATATCGGCCCACGGGAAACATGTCTTGACACAAGTACAACACCGTCACCCCTTGATGATGCGAATGTTTGGTGAATAAATCCAACACGCGTTTATCGTGACTCCCTTCATCCATTAAATCATCCAAGACCAGGACCCCATGTCCTTGAGGAAACCATTGGACCAACGCGTCATGATCGGGAATCCCTTCGTGAAACACCACCCCTTGATCTTGCATGCCTTGAAATCGATCTTGCCAGGCCCCATAACAATAATGCAGTTGGGTCGGTGGGGTTTCAAACAAGTCGGGGTTGTCTAACAAGAGTTTTTCCGTAAACACGGTTTTGCCACATCCCGAAGGACCCACCACCAAAATACTGGAGGGGGTATGAAAACGAAACGGTTTCCCCGTTTGCATGATGATACTACCCGGTTAAAAAAAAGGCACCTTTTTATTGGAGTCGGTGGGACTTGAACCCACGCACGACCTCCTATTTTTTCTTTGGGGATCCATCCAAAGGCTCTACCGACTGAGCTACGACTCCGACACCGTTTTCCAACGAACTTTTTTATTTAACCATTACATTGATGATACGGATGACAACAAAGTTGATACCATCTCGCTTCTTGACCTACAATCAATTGTTGAAGGCGTTGACCCGCTTGATGGTCATTGCTTATATAATCATGATCAGAAAACTCATTTAAAAACGCTTGCAAGGTTCGTTTACGGACTTTGGCTTTCAAATACAATAAGGCGTAATCACCACAACTCTTGCTTGAAATGGCTTGGAGGGACTTGCCATTGGTCACCACATACTTCCAATGTTGCACAATCCAATCTCGTAACGGGGTGGCTTGCACGTACGTGTCCAAGGACAAAGCATAACTATCGAGGACTTCACACACGTTTCCATCCGTCCACACCGCTAACCAATGTTGTCCCGGTTGATCGTGTGGGTCGGTATTCACAATGTAGCCTTGGGGTTGGGTCTTGACAGGACTCTTGGGTAAACGATCACAGGCCACCGTTCCGTAAAAGACAGGGTTCAATTGGGGGTCGTCTCGGGCTAAATAATCCAATTGCACATTATTCAAGGCCACATGTTCCATCTTTAGTGTTGGTAAATGTTATACAACACGGCTCCGTTCTTGTCAATCTCCAGCAAGTTCTCAAATTCCCCATACACGAGTACGGTTATATTGACATTGGGGGCGGCTCCAAATTCCAAGACCAGTTGTAAATCTCCCGTTTGCTTGGGGTTGAGGTTTTGACTGTCAGCACATCCATTGGCGACATTGTCAAACATGTACAAGGTACAATTTTTCCTGTGGCCCCAATCTCCTAGTTCCACCATATTGCCTTTGTTTTTACACCAGGCTCCACTGGCTTGCAGAAAACGGAAGTAGCCTAGATTATCTCGGGTGCCATTGTTGTGCACTAACTGTAGGGTTTCATAAGGGTATTCTTCTCCTTTGACAATCTGTTTAATGGAGGTCAGCCTAAATTTCTGGAAGCAGAAAGGATCTCGGGTCACATCTCCATTGAAGGCTCGGCTGTCCAACAACCCCACAATCAATCGGTCAGGTATTCTGTTTTGAAACAGGTTGGGGATATCAAAGCGGACCAGGTTGCCTTGCATACTGAAGGTGCGGATTTCACTGCGGACGGTTGGGTAAGCTGCCACTTGGCCTTCATTGTGTCTTTTTTGAGACAAACTCTGGTAGATGGCATCATTCAAACGCAGTTGACATAGATGAAACCGTAGTTTCACATCCCCTTCCAGTAAGCGACCAGCTAGACCCACTCCATTCATAAACAGGGCCGGACCATTGAAATGAAATTTCATCTTGATTTCTATGCCAGGCACCAACAGTTTGCCGGTATGAAACACTTCCAAGTGGGGGGTAAACACTAGACTGTGAGTGACACCTCCAGCATACTTGGCGACTTCAGCTTTCATCGCGGCCAAGGCTCCTTTGTGATTGGCAGGGAGATCCCGGTAGTCATTATGCGGTGCTGCAGTGTTAGTATTGTTGGCCGTCCATTGGGGTGGGGAATCCACTTGATTGAACCATCCTTGAGGTCCTAACACGGTCTTGCCATCTTCTCGGTCAAAATTCAGCAAGGTTTCTAGGTAAGCTTTGTAATGATAGGTGTCGGATTGAGGACTGATCAACGTGCCATTCAACTGCAAGTCAATTTGTTTGATGATGGAATGGGCCAATTTTTCAAACTCAATTCCATGGTAAAGTAACTGCGTCCCAAATCCACAAAATCGTCCAACCCTGGCACAATGAATTCCGTGGGATTGATACCCGTGGTAGTGGGTTGAATGGTAACCATGCGATAGGCATTGATGCTGATGTCGGTGGGTGGCACCTTGAAAATCCGTAACGCTGGGTTGACGGTCCCTTCGGAACGTGCGTGAGCCGGGGCGGTTTGTGTACTCACGTCAGGCATGTTTAACGTCGTCGTCGAGTGGTGGTACCCCATCGTCGTGAGGGGTTTTTATAGCGTCGTCGTCGTGCTAAATGTTGTCTCAAATCAAACCCGGGGACTCTCATGACCTCGGGACTCAACCAGCCACCACGTTGTCGTCGCATGAGTTTCCAAAAAGGATACAGTCCTCCCCATTGAGACAACCCTCGATTACTACGAATCCGTCGAGGTCGTGAATGCACGGGTTCCATGTTCACACTCCAAAAATATCACGCGCACGTTTGGTTTGTTTAGGAAATAAGGCACTGGCCACACGCACGGCGTCTTTCACGCTCTTATGACTCAAAGCTTTCTTGGCTTGTTTGGTGATTTCTTTTTTAATGACGTCTTCGGCTTTGCGTTTGATACCTCGTGTGAAACCCGTTTCCAATCCTCTCTTGATATTACTAGGCAATTTTAAAGGATTTCGCGTGCTTATAAGGCCTTGGAACCCCCCACGCAAGAGATCCGTCATCAACCCTTTTCCACTTTGACCATGTTGATCATACCACTCGTCGGTCCGAAATCGTGTTAAACTTCCCCCACGCATCGTACTCTTCACGCGTTACCAAGGATCACGTTTTTGTTGGTGTCACAGGACTCGTCTCTTTTTATACCGTCATCATCGCCTTCTTTTCCGAAAAGCGGCTTCCAACCCTTTTTTAGCCCCGTAACTCGCGGCACCACCTGCGGCACCTAACGCCACGGCTTTCCCTCCAGCGATCAAGGCTGGAATAAGCGCGGCCAGTGGGAATAAACCCCCTCGTTGCCTTCTTCTTCTTCGTCTCGTTCGACGCACTCTTGTCTTGGGCATCTTTGATTAGACACTCCCTTTGTCAAGTCCTTCCCTTTTTATGTCTTTTTGAAGTGTAACGTAACAATGGTATGGCCTTCACCAAACTTGACCAAGTCTCCTCCTCTACCAATCGTTTCAGCTACTTGAACGTGAATGATTTCCACCACCTCGTTACGAAGAGACATGTATTGAATGTGCAACGGTTCAAAATACAGGGTGCCACGTCCTTGCCGCTTGTACTGGATTTCACGTAACAAATCAGTCACGCGATTGCCCACCACAGTGCTGCCTGCCACGTCGGAGTACACGTGCAACGATCGCGTGGGTTCCCCCACCACCGCTCGAAACGCCATATTCAAGTTCGTGAAACGCCAACTACAACTCATACTCAATTGTAAATAATCCGGTAAAAACGAACGCACCGTCCAAAAGACCGGCTGGCTGTGTTCGTCGTTCACATCGTTCCAAGCCCCGTTCTTGGTCATGTCGGGGATTTGATCCCCCAGGAATTCTTGCTGTAAGTTCGGGCCCAAAATCAACCCACTGCTTATTTTACGTAACCATCCCATCTTGAGCGCTAACTTGGTGTAGATGGTCAGGGCAGGTGTTTTGTTGCCACAATGGCAAACATTCGTGTTGTCGATGAGCAGATCCTCCCCTTCCCACTTGAACTTGACGTAGGTGTGTTTGCCTTGATCGTTGGCAAACCGGCCTCCTTGAATTGCCGTTTCGTGGCGTCGTTGTTCCAAGTGAGCAATGGTGGCTTTCATGAAACTCACGCCATCCACCACCCAATCCAAATCTTGGACGTCTTGGATGACGGTTTGCGCCGTGCCTATGCGCGCTGCCATGGTTCCATCGCTTTTACCCGGGGCGGGATAGGTGATCTCCCAGGACGTCGATAGGATGTAGCCGTCTTTTTTGACCAACTCGTACAAATTCACGCGGGTATCCGGTAAGGAAATGGCACTCAACCCCACTTGCCATCCACCCCCCGTGAGCTGTAACGGTTGAGGTAGACGAATCTTGAAGGAATTGGCTTGGTTGTTGGGAAATTCACGTCGATTGGCATGACCGGGTAACGTCACGTAGAACGACATCTTGTCTTCTTTTTCTTCACACCACGACTTCCCTTTTAAAGTGGAGGGTTAGGAGGGTATGCCCTTCACCAAACTTGACTAGATCCCCATTCGTTTCGGCCATCTGGGTTTCCACGATTTCCACTACTTCATTGCGTACCGGGACATATTGAATATGTCGAGGTTCAAAGTGCGTGGTGTTTTGAGGGTGGTACTTGATTTCTCGTAAGAGATCGGTGATGCGACCCCCTACCATGCTGCTGGTCCCTACATCACAATACACGTGCAAAGGACGCGTGGAGGGAAATTCCGACGAGGGACGAAAGGTCTCGTTCAAATTCACAAACCGCCAAGGGCACGATAGACTCAACTTCACATAATCCCCCTCCACTTTCCAAAAGGTGGGTTTGTGTTGCTAGCATCGCGGACATCCGTCGGGGTGGGAATGGTGGAAATGCCTTGAAATTCTTGCAAGAGATTCGGACCCAATCGATACTGACCGGGGACACTTGTTCAATCCATCCCATTTTCAGGGCCAACGTTTTGCCCCATGACACATGTGCCACTTGTCGTTTGTAATCCACATTGGTCGTATTCAACAACAAATCCCCTTCGGTGGTCCATTCAAAGGTCGGAACCAATTTGACGCCATTGTCCTCGGCCCATTTGTTTTTGGGGGCGGTTTGTTTCGCACGGCTTTGCTCGTAACGATATACCAGTTGATGAAAAAAATGCGATCCCGTCGACGAGACCATCTCCTTTCTCATATCTCGCCCGTAGACAGTGAGTTCGCGCCGTTCATGGTACCAGCGATCGTTGCCTTGATCGTCTTTGGCATACACCCGTTCGTGCCATCGTACGTACAACAGAGGATGGGAATCGCCCACTCCTCCTTCTTCCGCTATCACTGGAATGGTGGGTAAGGATAAACTCACCATGCCTACCATCCATCCTCGTCCCATAAATCGAATGGGTTTAGGCAATCGGTTTCTGAAATGATGACTCTTGTTCCCAGGAAACTCTTTGGTACTCGCATGACTCATCAACGTCACGTAAAACGAAGAGTTGGGGACGAACGTCATTGTTTAGCGGCGTCGTCGTCGTTTGCGTGGTCGAAGGCACGTCACGTCTCCACGAGCAATCCAACTATTGTACTTGTCTGGCCACCCTTTCCACTTGACCAACCAACGATCTTTTTGTCGCTTAAGTACCTTTTCGATCCGAAAGACATCGGACACCTGGCCTTTTTGTAAATCCTCTTCATAAAACGTACCTTGGACGGGGGTATCATCCCATTCGTGAATCTTATACGTGGGCACGGGGCCCGGGATCACACGATGCACCACAAACACTTCTTCGGTCCAACCGGGTAGATACCCTTTTTCAAAGGTACGATGAATCGTGTTGAGACGGACATGATCTCCGACTTTGAATTGGGGTTTTTTCTGACCTTTCAATCGTTGGCTGTACAATCGTTTCCACACGGCTTCTTCGTTGTCCCATGTCACGTCTTGAGGGGGCATACCAATACTTCGATGACGGGTGGCATTATACCCTTGCACCAACTCGGGTAAGACATTGTCAAAGCGTAAGGTGTTGGCCGTGGTCAAATAACGGTACAACCGTTCTTTCAAGGTCCGATTAAATCGTTCCACTACACTGGCTTTCGCATCCCCTTCGGTCGAAAAATGTTTGATGTCTTGCTCGTCGACCCATCGTTGAAAGGTCCGAGTATAAAATTCTTTCCCTCGATCCGTTTGCAATCGGTTGGGGTGACGTCCTTGTCTCACAATCTTCTCAAAGGCTCGGACCAACGCCACGCCCGTTTTGGTTTTCAACGGTTGGACCCACGCGTATTTGGACAAGACATCCACGACGGTCAACAAGTAGCGTATACCCCGATTATGTTTGGCCAAACGTTGCACTTCCACTAAATCCGCCGCCCATTGATCATCTAAGCCCCCTACGACCACGGGTAAGGTAGCAAAACGACGACGTCGTGGTTTATGCAAGGTGTAGCCCACATCCTGTTCCAAGAGCCGTTGGGCTTTTTTCAAAGGGAGGCCCTGGGCTTTGGCAAACCGTTGCACCCCACCTAAACTCCCCGGGGCGCTAGGATCATGGTAACGACTTAACCATTGTTGCGAGACATTGGTTTTCTTTAACCTTCTTCTTGACGAGACAGGGCGTTTGGTTCTCTTCAACCATGATGACGAGACATTACGTTGAGTTCTCTTTCGAGGGGCCATACTTTTTGGCATTCACCCCATAAGGTCGGTATGGTGGGGACCGTGTGGGGATGCGCCTTTTGAATGATTCGATACCATCGCCATGCCTCTGGGTGGGCTTTTAACCATAAGACAAACACGACCCATCGATACAAGTTGCGGTCGACATGGGTTTCTTCAAAGAGGTGGAGAGGATGCGTGTCCTCGGGACAAGGGGGAATGGGGATTTGGGACCCGGGTTGGTGATCATATAAGAGTTGGCAAAGGGTTTGATGGCATTGCCATTGCCCCAGGGACAAGACAGAATCCCACGCATAACATACAGACTCCATGGTGACATTGATAAAAAACATTTTATTCCTACTCCTTTATACATTTAAAAGAGTCGTCCACAGGTGATGGTCTCTAGACCTTTCTGCCAGTTGTCAACACTGTCACTGTACTTAGGGGGTGGTGGAGCTGGGGCCACCATCATTTCTTGACGGTTCTTGAGATCTTGAATTTCTCGTAACAATTGTTTCTCATAGTCTGTCAAGGGTCGATCCTCTTTCCTTCTGACTGGAGGTGGCGGGCCAGGGATGTCCACTCCACGTTTGGGATATCCTTGAGCATCACGGCTTGGCGATTCAGCTTGTTGATCGGCTTTTTTGGGAGAGTTGTCATGAAACCAAGTCCAGTACTTGGGACCCAAGGGTTGATCGGCCCACCGGAAGAAGCCACACTTTTTCTTGGAACAATTCAGAAACAAGCGATCGGGGTTCTGGGTCGAATGACTCTGTTGAAGCGTGGCGGGTTCACGGCAAAAGCATTGCAAACAACACCACATGTCCAACACTTCTACATGAGGTTGACTAAACACGGCTTTCATATACTCCAAGGCTTGATCTTGACCACAAAACAGCAAACACGGTTGCATGGGACATTTCACATACTTCCATCCCTTTTGAGATTCTCGGGCCTCCAAACGCACATCATGGCAAGGGCATACCATAGTGTCCACCGAACTGGGAGGATCTTCGACATACGTCACCATGTATTCAGACGGGGATGTCTGGGGGGACACCATATCATTCAATTCTTTCATCATATCTTCCACAGCAGCTCGGGTGTCTTCCACTGCAGCTCGGGTGTCTTCGACCACTTCGCGCACCACAGGATCACAATCCACATTCTCTTTCTTTTTCTTCTTCCCCGCAGGGTGTACGCTTGGCTTTCTCTTCCGATCGACAGACATCCTGCTCAAAGGTTGTTTTCTTCACCCGCCCATGCCTTTTTATACCCATGACCCTCACCTGTCATTGGTCAGCTTATCCTACCCATATAAGGACGTCTCATCGTCCCATTGGTCAGCTTTTCCCTATCCAACGAAGAACTTCTTGTCTTCCCATTGGTCCGCTGTCCCTATTTTAAGGAGCTCCCTTGGTCCTTGAGTTATCATTCTCAAAGCAATGCCCCCAGACATTGACATGATCGGAGAACACGATGTGGATGCCTTGGAACTCCAAATTGGTCATGGCCATGTGGTGTACACCGGGGGAGCCAGAGGTACGGATGAACTCGTCGAAGAACTGGGTAAACACTTTGGGATGCAAGTCGAAGTCCTCGTCCCCCCGAACCATCCTCGAGCCACTTTCATCACCCCTTCTACCGTGGAAGTCTTGATGTTGGCCAACCCACATCTTCACCAGGCGGCTGAGAAACTAGGGAAAAAAATGCCCAGTCATTTTTACACCCTGCAATTGCTGCAACGCAGTTATCAAATTGCCAAAAAAGCTCATACCCTCTATGCCTTTGGCATGTTGGAACAGGATCATAAACGCGTGAAAGGAGGCACTGGTTGGACTGTGCAATTGGCTATGGATCAAGGCAAACCCGTCTACCTGTTTGATATACCCAGTCAATCATGGTACCGCTCGGACCATTACTACCAAGTCAATGAGAATGCCGCCACCCTGGTCACTGGCAGTCAATTTGTTCCTTGGGGACCCAAAAAGCCCACCCTTCATCAAAGCAGTGCCGTGGTAGGATCCCGTGATGTGGACGACAAAACCCGAGCCGAAATTCAAGCCTTATTCAACCGCACGTTCTGTCTACCCGAGAACATTGATCAATTACGCCTGGAGCTCGAAGACTTTCATTTGTAATTGTACATAGCCATTTTTAATTTTTTTTTTTCAATTGTACATATCCATTTTTTCAATTTCTTAGTTTTTATTTTTTCCAATTGTACATAGCCATTTTTAGTTTTTATTTTTCAAACTGTAGATACCTTTTCCAATTGTACATAGGAGCGCCCCACCCGCGTGGCAAAGAACACAGACCACCATTTGTAAAAAACATCAACTCTTTTTTAATTACAAAATAAAAAACTTCACTTACAAAATGTCCTCTGGTTCTTGACTCACAGAAATAAAAATGTTCAAAGTCTATTTACACAAACAAAACACGTCGCACTTGACTCGCTTCCCTCTGTCTCCTCTCCCGCTCCTCCCGACGCCGCTGCTCCCGCACCCTCTCCATGTCGCCGAAATACATTCGGATTCTTTGCCATTGATGGCCCCTATGAATCCTTGGCAGATGATTGGCCAGATCATTGTCAATTTCCTTAAAGTATTCGAGGGACATGGGCCATCGACGCTCCCAGTTCGACCAGACGCGGTGCCGGTAGACCCAGGGGATAATCCTTTCAACCAGGGTCTCCAACAACATTTCCACACTCTCTGGCTGTGGCTGCCCCGATCGGTGACCATTTTCGGTCCGAACCATCGCCGCAAGAAACAGTTCTGCAAAAGCATCCACGCGCTGTCGGGTGAGGCGCCGCCATGTCTCTTCTCTCCTTTCGTACATACGCATCGACTGTCTTTCCACATGAGTTCTCTCGGCCCCCACTCTCCTTCTCAAATGGTCTTCTCCACTCACATTCGTTTCACTGGCTAGTGAGCCCAAGGGCCTTCTCGTTTCGGACATTTTCGCACCAACTGACAAAAGTCAACATAGACCGAACTCAGAGCTAGGAGTGACGTCCTGTGGCCTCCCTTGACTTATATACCCCGATCCGCGCAATGCACCATGGGTCATCTAAGGAGGGGGGAGGGGGGTCCCCCCACCCCTTCCCCTCCCTTGGGCACCCCTCCCGAGGTATCATCCTCATGACCTCTTCCCCTCCCAAGGCACAAAGGGTCTCCTCATCACCTCTTGTTATCCCAGGCTGAACCCTGTTTGGCATGACCTCTTGTTATCCCAGGCTATGCCCTGTTTGGTGATTGGCTCATCACCCCTCCCACGTGACCTTTGGGTCTCTATAAAAAACCACCGTCCCATTCTATTTTTCACTCCCAAGCCAGCAAGCAGTCAAGCCAGCAAGCAAGCAAGCCAGCAAGCAAGCAAGCAAGCAAGCAAGCAAGCAAGCAGTCAAGCAAGCAACACCCACGGATAGCGGTAAGTCATTTTTTATTCCTCATCTCTTTCACAAAAGCAATCTAAGTAGTTATCGTTGACTTTTTCTGGAGAGTTCAAGGGTGATGATGGTTCTGCCTTGTTTAAACGGAGTTGGTTGGCCATTGGCTGTTTGAATGTCCATCTCAATGCTGTCAAAGATGGTCTTGCCAAGAGGAAAATACATTCGTTGCGTCGTATCAAATTGATGGTCGGTATTGCCAGCATCCAAGGTACGTAAAAATCCTTTTTCTTGATTTCCCACAATGCTCTGTGCGACGAGATCCGTGTAAATCATCAATTGTTGTTGTCCTTGTTGCGGTTTGACCGTTTGCGTACTGGGAAATGGTTGTCGACTGAGATTCGGACCCAAGAAGAAGTAATAATTGAAATCAGGGTGGGTGAAGCTGACCGAGACATGACCAAAAGGTGGATATTTGTTGGCAGGACCGGTGGTTAGTGTCCATTTGTGTCGATCGTCGTAATCCACGATATTTTTCACCAGATAATTTTTTTCTTCCACAATTCGTTGCGTTGGCGTTCCATCTTTGACCAGACCCATCAGGCCGGCCAATTTCCATTCCATTTCAAATTGCATGTTGGCTGGTATGAGTACATACAACGAATCTAATTCGGGGGCGATGCCTGTATTGGTGATTTTCACGTAGGGTTGAGCCAGGTTGAGAGCCGCTAGTTGTTGTCGTTTAGCCTGATCGTCCACCTCCAGTTTAGTTATATCCATCATGACTTCCATGTGTTGTTTTTCCATTTCGTACGCGATGGCAATCCATGCTTCTTTCAAATTGTAGTAATACCCTGGGGGTAAATGGATTTGTTTGGTGACTTGAATGGGAGCCGTTCCATCCACACGTTTTGGTATGTATCTGATATCTGTTTTCATCCAATGTTTTTGACTATCTTCTTGTGTCCAATTCTGCTTGGTTTGATCTCCCCATTGTTGATTAAAACCAGGGTGTGAAATATGAACCAGGGCCGCTTCCCAATCATCTTCTACCAAATAATGTGAATGAGGAAGTCGAGCCGTAAATTTTTGTCCCGTGCCTTGTGCTTGATCACTGATAAGGGTGATGTAAAAACTCATCGTGATTACTCCCTAACCCAGGGTTTACCCTTTTATACTTACCCCCGTTGCTCCCATTGGACTTTGGACTTTGAGCCCGCGTTTCTCCAGCGGTTTTACCCGAGCCCACGATCCTTTTTTCAAACTACTCAGCGGTTTCCCCTTCTAAAATACATCACTTCCGGTTCCATGAGCCCACGATCCCTTTTTTCCCACCTGGTCAGCGGTTTCCCCTCCCAAAAACACATCACTTCCGGTTCCAGGCACTTCCGGTTCCGGTGACGTCATTGATTTGCTCTCGACCAATCAGAAGCCAGTATTTGTGCCAGGTGAGCGCACTTTACTACTTTCAGTATTTACTAATTTTCGTGATTTTGACAGACGACTTAAGGAATAACTTAGAAACGTCGGCCGACATGTTCAAGTTGAAAACCATTCCATCCTGTTCACCATCCTTGTTCGCTGTTTGGACGTGCTGTCTAATGTGGGAAATAATTGGATATGCATTTGAATGGAACTTTAGGCCAACAACGTAGGTAAATCTTTGAACCATAAAAAATTGTCCTCTTACTGAGGAGTGACATTGTACCTACGGAGTAGGCGTTTCTCACAGGTCTGTTTTTGTCTCTGCTTTTTATAGTCAGTACTCTTCCCCTTTGAATTCAAGCTGCAAAGCCATGTCTCAGGACGAACATTTCTGCCAACAGCTTGGCATAGATCTTGTCCAGGCAGCTAGAAATGAGCTGGAATTTCTTGAGGAAGTAGCGCCAGATTATCGTAACCTGTGCAGTGGTCCTGTGGTAAGGAATGCCATCAATGCTGTGCTGGTTACCACTTGTCTCGACGCATTCCCCGAAAATGCAAATGGCAGCCCCTTTAGACGTCGCTTGGGTCTGGCATGTTCATATGCTTGCGCCACATTACTACGAGCAAGACTGCCTCAATATTCTCTCTAAGGTGCTGGATCATTCTCCTTTGGAAAGAACGTAAAGAGACCAAGCCCAGCACGTTGCAGAAGATCTCTGGCGACGAGCATATTCGAATGAGCCATTTCACGTGGACCTTACAAAGCCTCCCACAGTGGTGATAAATTACCAATCCAAGATTCAGTACAATCTGGAAGAGACTTGTTCATGACAGTTCAAGTTCTTCTATCAAGTGTCCTTACCCCACTACGGAGATGAGTTGTTTCTTAAAAAAAGCTGTCGAGCGTTATGAGCATCATCTGCAACTGAAATGGCTTCATCCAAAGGTGTTCATGGTTCCTTGTTATGACGTTGATCTCATTTGGCACACTCACCAGCTCCACCCTGTACGATACAACCAAACGACGAAAGAATTCCTAGGAAAACTGTTACACCATGATGACACTGAAACAGATCGAGCGCCTGGATCCAAGCTGTACGATTCTGAAATGAAATCAAGAGACTTGTGGGAAGCAGAAGGACTCTCGTTTTATAAATCGGGGGCCATGTACAGAGGTGAGCAGCCTGATACCATATCAACGAGGCCTAGGTGGCTGTATGCTCAACTAGCACGTTCAGAATATACCTGTAAAATTCAGGACATCAAAGCATGGGGCTTCAAGAGCAATACGAAATTCGTTATTCAATTAGAAAGCAAACTTGGCCAAAACATGTTTTCACAATCCTTCACAGGAAACGGAATAACGAGTGTGAATCTACCGGCAAAGTTTACCTTTGTCAAAGGCACGAAACTTGCAATTGACGTTTGTCTGTATAAAGAGAGGCTTCTTAGTAAGAAGATAATCATAAGGAATGAGATAGATCTTTTTCCTTTATTCCCTGGACCGTTTTCCGGTGTAATAAGCCAGCGATTCATTGTGGATTTTCCTCTTGATAGAGGACATTTCCCAGTGGTGAAGGTCCTGATGAAATTAAATCGCCCAACAATCGTGGAATACATCTTTGAGGGTAAACGAGAGAGAGACCACCCGTCACCTACCCCCAGCTCTCAACTTCTGATGCCTTCTCTAAGTGACCTAGGGGAAATCAAGTGTTCTGTTGCCAAGTCGATCAGTCATCGATATCAGATGTTCTGATTCCTGCGGCTGAGATAATCAATGTTTCAAACCAAGTGGTGGCAACAACCCACACTATAAGCCAAAAGACGCTTCCAGCAAGGGACGACGTCCAAGACCACGATAACAGCATTTTCCTTGATGACGGCGAGAGAGCCATACTGTTCTCCATGCATTTTCTATGGTACTATGAGGAAAATTTGTTCAACAGTTAGTACTTTTTCTACTTGGTGATAATTTCCTTTATTCTCATGACTTTTACGTTTGATTCAGCAGAATTATTATAAGGAGAATTTAGATGCTGGTCACTCCTAGGGGTTAAAGGGTTAATGCCTTGTTGTCAAAGAAATATTAAGAGCCTGTAGAAGAAGCTGCAAAAAGATGGATGTTAGGAGACTGAAGAAGAGCTTGATGTTCTTTCTGGTACAAGTATGCAGCCTTTTAAAAGAGTATTGAGCGTGTAGAGTCTTCGCGTCTTCTTTGCAACTAAGAAAAACGGCTGAATTTGCATACGTTTTTTACATGTTATGGGCTAGCACTTTAAGGACGTTAGAAATGGAAAGCAAAGCCGTTAGTGAGGAGGTAGATCAGGGAAAACATTCGCTAAAACAACATTTATTTATTTCGAAGGAGTTTATGAAAAGAGAAAGATGCCTTGGATTGAAACCTACTGAACTAAGAACTATATAAAAATGTAAAATAAACCTGCTATATTAACTAACATTGCATTTTACACGTGGTATTTCGCTCTTTCGCGATGTTCAAGATTGTTAAATAATCATAAAACAACTGTCCCTTCAGCATTGGCAGCACTCTTCTGAAGGGGCCATTTGGGGAGCTCTTTAGAGGGCAAGCTAGCCTACCAGTTACTTTTTTCCACAGAAATCCTACCTTTTAATTTTTTAAACACTTAAACAGCCGAACCTATTGAGCATCTAGAAAATGTTTCCCCTATATGTTATATCAGTGTTGCAAATTTCGGCCTGTGAAAGATGTGAGAGATGTTCCTTGCAGCTAGGTGGTCACGTGACTTCCCCCTGTTAATTATTGGCCGTAACTCTGCATATCAAAAAATAAAGGAAAAAGCCTGTTAAAATTAAATCAACAAAATGTCCGACCTTGAGCTTGACGTTTAAGAGGAAGTCAAATACAAAACTGACAACTGACCACGCATCCACACGTATCCGCTTTCAATCTTTTATGTATGGAAAAGGAGATTGTTTTAATCCGGTTAGGCCTCCGTCGTCCACACGTATGGGAACGAAAACGATTAAAAATGCTCGTACGTACAGTTTGGCCTTCCGCCCAAACGTATTTGCGATCGAAAACAAAGGTTTTGCACAAACGATATGACGTTATGACATTTGACGCATCCCTACAAAGGAGTGTTTTTGAACTTTTTCAATCGTTTTCAAACGAACGAAGACGTGTTGGTGTGCAAGGCAAAAATCTAGGACATTTTAAACGAATACGGGTGGACGGTGCCTAAGAAAAGTACAAAGTGCGCTATATATAAACAAATTCTTGTATGCCACTTTTTTCGACCAAACATGTCAACGTAGGACATCTGGTTGCGAGAGTATGAAATTAAGGAACAGGCGTATAGGACACAGTACTTACTCGCTTGAATAATCTCATTTTGGCAAAAAAAGAAAAAAAGAAAACAAAAGAAAAGAAAAAAAGAAAAAGAAAAAGAAAAATAGAAAATTCCCTCTACATGTACATTTCTAGAACAATCTTCTCAGGTTTAATTCCCAGGAAGGAGACTGGGAAGGAGGGGGGACTCCTTCAAATTTTTGGTGGGGTGTATAGGCCGCGTGTTTACATCCCCACCCGTTTTCAGACCAGGTTAGGAGAATTTTCCTGTCAAATTTTCAGGCAAAATAGCAAAGTTCCAATACCCTGTTTTCAGACTAGCAGACCAAACTTGCCCACATTAAGACCAGTATGCTCAAAATCTTAAACCCTTTTTCAGAGCAAAACAGCTCAAAAAAAAAAAAAACCAACAAACAACAACAACACCTGTTGAGACGGTATATACCTACATCTGATATGAGGAATAGGGGACTTCCCCACCTCCCTGGAGGAAGCCTTCAGCGATGTAATACAAAAATAAAAATGAAAAAAAAAAACCGAAAAAACAAACATGACATGATTTGAGGATAAAAACTGCTTTATTTGAGACGTTATTGAAAATGAGCACTACAAAATGTGTTATAACTATAAGCGCGGGGAACATTCCTTACATTGCAACTGCAGGGTAATGGATAAAAAAGTATTTTTCTTGAACAAGCTATCATCAGAGGTATTCTTTGATCCACTTTCGAGCTGATTCAATGTCCTTGTCGACTGTTTCTTTGGTTTCTTTGTCAAAAGATGGAAGAGAGCTGAAAAACAAAACATGCGAGACATCAACATCTAATTTCTCCTTACTACAGTATCAAACCATTGTCATGCAAACAAGTGACTAGAAATTAGAAAGAGATCATTAACCACACGGTGGATTTACACCGCGTAAATTCCATGACTTTTCAGGTTTTACATGACCCATACGAGTCCTTCCTCTCTTCTTTTCTAAAGCCCCACCTCCTTCATATTCTCGTGTACGTTAAAATACATTGCCAGTAGCAAAGGGTAAGGTTAAAGGCAAAGACTTGTCTCCAATGCAGAGGGTTTGCTTGCACACATTGGATCCATTTTCCGTAACATGAAGCTACTAGGAGCATTTCCATTCCCCCCATCCCAGGAGCAACTCTTGCTGAAGCATTTCACTAGCACTGTAAGGAATATTTTGTGTTTACTTAATAAAATTACATTCCCAGTAGCAAAGTGGCTTGAATGAGCCAGATGGCCCAGCCAGGCTCAGATGCACTTACTATGGCATAAAGGGAATAGGATTGTTACCATTTTCCTAAGCCCAGGACTAACTATTACTCCATCACTTTGCCAGGACTTCACAACAATTCCTGGTACCCATTTACACTGTAAGGGTTATGTTAAAATAAATTTCCAGTAGCAAATCATAAAGTTTCATGTCCAATCAAATGGTTTGAACGAGCTAGATGGCTCGTCAAGGTTACTGCTTAGATCCAGTTTCTTTAGCATGAAGTGAAAAAAAGCATTACTACTCGTCCCCCATTGGCGATGCTACTCCACTTCAGCATACCCCCCCCCCCCCCAAGCATTCTGTTAGGATTTCCTTACAATACTAGCCCGGGGCACATTTCTCAAAGTCCTGATAACTATTTGGGCCCGCAACTCTATATTAAGATCAGAGTCTAAGGAACATTGGCGTAGTTTTTAGGCCACATATCAGCTTGATCGTTTTATCAACTCAGACTTTTATTGCTCAGCTTCAAAACCAACAAGATTTGAGTCTTTGGTGTAAACATCACACACATGAAATAGCTTTCCGGGCCTAAAAAGGTATTAGGACGTACTTTCGAGAAACGGGCCCCTGGTACTCATTTATATGTCTGGGCGGAGAGAGACAACACAATGGCAGGAGACCAGGCTGTGAGCCGCCGGACCGCTGATTTTCTGATCAAATGTCCCAAACGCTACACCAGTGAGGCTTCGCAGCGAAACGGCCAAAAAGGATGGCTCACGAGCCTCTGCCCCACAAACAAATGCCCCCCATCGTCATCTCCTTAAAGGGCACCTAATCTTGTTGAAGCAATATTTTGCAAATGTGCAAAAAGGAGGCTGGGATGCATTGGAGCTGGGAGTGGAGGGTACAGAAAGTGGGATATTCAGACCCTTTAGTCCCACCCCTACAGCTGTACCTTCTTAAATCAATTTAGAGGGTTCAGTTCTGCCAGGAGGTTTAAAACATGAAAACTGGACAACGCATACAAAACGTACTTGACAATAGCTGAACTCACAACATCGACAATTCCACCTGCATTTACAATGAAGAACAAAAATTATAAGCAAAACCTTTGTAGGTTATACACGCATCTTGGAGCATGAATTTTCGAGGGAAATTTCAAAATCAGAGAATCCAAGGATAGTTCCGATAAGAACAAGAGACAGCATTGGGACATAATAGTCCTGCTCAAAAGCCTTGACGGAAAATTTGAGCTTCCAGATATTATCATGAATATGAACCTACAGGTAATTTCTTTGAACAAGCCTTGCTCACTCCCCAGGGGGTACTTTGGATTTAAAGTGACGAGGTGATGCAAAAGATCTTTTTTGGTCTGACATTCACAATTTTGGGATTTTTTGGGGGTAAAAGAATTTGACCAGACGCGGTACTATTTGGGTGGCTTAACTTAAGTAAGGATTTTTTTTAGATCTGAGCTCATTAGATTACAGAAAGTACGATGAATAATAACATGCAGAACATTCAATTTGTACTAATCAATCCTTATTATCATTTAATAACTTGTAGGTTATATTTTTAAAGTTGAAAAAGTTCTGTGGTTAAACTTTGGTTTAACCATTGGCACCTTCCCGTCACTTGAAATCTGGAGTACCCCCCTCCCCTGGAGTTTACTCCTTGTTTGGGCAAAGTGACCGTTTGAAAAAATGACACAAGAAGAGGAGACAAGTTCAATCTGCAGATGAGTCATTCACCATTGCTCAACTAAAATGGTTTCATCCTATAGTTAACAATTATTCACCTTGAAATGAAAGTGAATAGTGGTGCATGTTGTTTAATTATAAACCAAAGCAGTGGATGCCCGGAGGTGAATAGAAGATACTATCCCAAGTTTGAGTAACCAATCAGAGTGTGCAAAAAAACACTCTACCTATTAGATCAAGCAATTGTCCCATCAGAGCAGAGTGCTCGTGGGCAAACGTGCACTACAGCGTAGTAAGACGAACATAAGACTTTTGGTTGACGACTGAAAAGTCAGTTACAACCTTCTTGTTGATTAATGTCTATAATTTCTCACCAATACTAATACTAATTTTTTATTTCTAGAACACTTTATACCAAGGCTTATAAGCGCTTAACAAGAAATACAAACTATAAAATGATTATTAAAAATGAATAGAAAACTTTGCTAGCAATTACAACTGCAAATCGATAAATCTTGTCTTGACATTAGATAAAAAGCTATAATAAGAAAATAATGACGATTAAAAAAGTGCAATGTCAAAGTCAACAGAAGGTTAAAAATATGCGACATGTCAAACAAATGAGTTTTCAGTTTAGATTTAAATAGGTTTAACTTTCAAATACGCAAGGTCAACAAGGAAAATGTCTGAAAAAAGTGTTGGTTTGACATGCCATGCCATGCCCTGACATTGATAGGAGGAGATGCAAGTGTGAGCAAGATGAGACAGTTCCGTGACTAACTTTCCAGTGTCGTTGCTGTCTTTGAGATTCCTGATCATCATTTGACTAATCAGCTCAAAGCACGTGAAAATGTCAGTCTTGTTAATAGACCGTGGGCAAATCGAAGCGTCAGGCCAAATTTGAGCGCATCTTATTGCTCGGTGGTGAGAACAAACAAAGAAAGATTTGTGACAACCTGGCTTGAAGTGAACTGCAGAACAAAGCTCTTTGTGAGGTTTCTAAGCTTTTTCTCGTGAGTGTTGATAAATTTGTACGCAGCTTTTGCTACATTGTGAGCGATAGCCTTGTGTAAAATGTAGTTGTCAAGGCTGCTAAGGACGCTGGAAATGCAGTTCTTCAATTTGTCTCTTTTGAGAAGTAGTTTGCGATGCTCCGTGGATGGGTCACCAAAGGAAATCCACTCCCTCTCTCTCTCTCTCTCTCTCTATATATATATATATATATATATATATATAGAGAGAGAGAGAGAGAGAGAGATTATTAGTATTATTATTATTATTATTATTATTATTATTATTATTATTTTAAATCCGTAACTCCCGTGAAATCCGTTGTATCCACCCTTAAAAGAGAGCTTTGCGCAGAGTAGAACTTACAGTTCTTGCGGATATGTCTGAATGGAATATATTATTCTCATTTTATATTCATATTTCCATGAAATCCGTAAAATCTGTTGTTTCCACCCTTATAAAAACAAAGTTAGTAAAATGACAACTTGTAGTGTCGGTTTTCTGTTCATACTGGGTGGAACCAAGAGTTTATTTTAATATACGGAATGAACGGATTTTCGGGATTTCTCGGATTTCTTTGTTCCGTTTTATGATGTGATATTTGAAACAAGAGAGGAATGATTTGGGCCTATCTTGCGTATCTGAACTCTTAAGGAGATTAGACAATCTAATGCTAGTAACTTTGTCCTTTTTATTTCAGCAAGGTTAAATACTGTCGATGTATTTAATATTTTCCATGTACCTGCCTAGACTTAACGGCTTAAACCAAAATAACTATCTCATGCGGGAGATGAAGTAAAAGTATTTCAAAGGGAACAAAACTTTTCTGAAACGATCTTCTACGTTTCCCAAAATTTTCACTTCGTAAAACGATAGCGTTTCATTTCAGTGTGAAATCGATGTAGGGGCATGTAGTTTGCCCGATATAAGTTATTTAAAGAAGCGGTGAAACTTGATGTAAAAACTACAATAATAGGAAGCGGTCATCGCGTTAACAACAAGCGTAGAATATTTATTGCCTTTATTTGTAGAATGTCATGGCGAGCGAAATTAAAATGTGTCTGTCGATTGCAGTCAGTGTTGTGACGTTTGAAGTGTTCTTATTCGTGGTATTGATTTTGGTGGCGTATTCCGTCCAAGGAGAGCGTTAACTCAGCCCTCTTCTTCAAAGAATCGGCCACCCTTCCATCCTGAAATGTAAAGTCTGGATCCCTCAAAATAGCCGTCCACTGCCCGATTCCGTATCTCGTCTTATCCCTTCCTTTAGGAAATCATCCTCATCTGATGTGAATTTCAAAACCCGACGATGATGATTCCTTTGAATGCGCAAGGCATGACTGGGCGGGGTTTCCTTTTTGCGAGAGGTGCTTCTCGATTCTAAAATTTCAACTGCCGGTTCCGAGCTCGAATCGCTGAACCTCGAATTGACATCCTTGTCCACCTCCGACCCTTTGACACCTTGCAGTTTTTGTAGACACTCGTGAGCCTTCACATCAACTTCGCGCGATCTCTGCTTCTGATAGTGAACTTTGGCGACTGCAGAACTGTGTTTTTGGTCTTCTGACAATATTCTTTGCTCCTTGCTAGAGAGCAGATTGAGGCTTTGTGTTTCGACAATTTGACGATAGCGGGTCGGATGAATGTACTTTCCAATTGCATCAAACACTAATTTACTCATGACGTCGCCCAATTTGCTGTGCTGGCCTCCATTTCTCGTGACCAGAGCGAACTCGCACTGGGGTTTTAGCAATGGCCTTACGAAATTTATGTAGCTATCGAGCACCTGCATGCTTGCATTGGTCAGAATTAAGGAGTCAAATTCATATTTGCTAGCAGTCTTGAACTTTTTCTGGTCGATGAATGCCCCGTTCTCCTTAGCTGCTCTGACCATGTCCACTGTCAAATACTGATAAGTCATATGCCGAGATCCCTTCACCTTGATGAACAAATACACTGCGACAAATTTCGTGGCAAATGTTAAGTCCGAAGGATTAACTTGACCTGGAATAGTTTTGCACGTCTTCACAGTGTTCTCGTAACGAGGCAAATGAAATGTCACCACTTCTAACAGTTCTTCCATGGTTGCCCGGTGCCCCCTAGCATCCAAAGTTTCAGTGTCTAGATCTTGTGTCCACTGCAGTCTCATCATCTTTGCCACCGTCTTGCGCGCTCGTTTAAGGTACAACTCCGTTGAGGACAAATTTCGAAGAACTGTGTCTGATGAGCCGTTTATTTTTCTGAAGTCGATTAATTCGGAGATCGCATCAATGTAGCCCAATCGGCCACCGTGTCCGAGTTTGCATTCATCTTGCAAGTAGTCGATAAACTTGAACAACAGACTATGAGAACACAGGCTAAAGTCCAGCACTTCAAAACTCAATTCCTCTTCATCTTCGCAGCAAAATTTGAGAAATTTAAAGCATCTCTTGGCTATCTGCTGAGCTGCACGATCTTTTTTGCAACCCCCACCACTTCCAGTCAACCATTTCGTGAATAACTCGCCAATTTGGCTGGAAACTGAAAACGAAGGCATTACCCTGGCAGTTTGTTTTGTGATTTCACCCGATGTATCATCATCGGCAAGTTCTTTGGTACTTGAAATGTCGGGTTTTTCGTCAAAGAAAAAGAACCAACTGTGCTTGGTGTTCACATGTTTCCTGTAGCCACGTTGACTTTTAAATCCATCGTGATCACACGCTTGTATTGGACAGTGATACAAGCTATCTGTTTCTTCTTTTTCCAAGTGAAGCTGCTTTGGTTTTGGTTATGAGCCATCAATTTTCGACCAGTCAACCTTACCCTTTTTGTTCATGTCGGACATCTGAGTGATTCACACAATTTGTTCCACTTACATAAATAGTGAACAAAACACAAAGGCGACAAAAAAACAATGGCTGGATTGTGCAAGTTTAAACTTGCCCCAACCTGCCCCAACTTGCCACTGCTTGCTCAGGCATGTGGCTGCTTGCCACTGTTCATTCTTCTTAAGTAAGTTTACAAATTTAAGGTGATATATGGCGTTGGTGCGATTATATTCAACCTTGCCCGGGCAAGTCTAGAAGGGCCTCGAAAAGTCTTTAAAAATCTGCTATTGACTCTGCTTCGTGTTGTTTGAAACTTAAAACACTACACCAAATGTTTTTGCCAATTAAAAAGCGATAAAATCATAGATGGCAAGAAAAGAAGAATGTTTCTGTTGAACAAGATGTACAAAGGAACTGTCATTTCTAAATAGGAACCATTTTACATAAATAGGAACTAATGGTGGAACAAACTGTTCCACGTGCCAATAAAAAGGAACATTTCGTTCAAAACGGAACCTGTTAATGGGAACAATTGTTCCTCAAGTGAATAAAAAGGAACCAATTTTTCAAAGCAGGAACAGTGTTAGAAAGGAGAAAACGTTCCTTTACAAAAAAAGGAACGTAATTAATTGGGAACCAAAGTTCCTCGTGTCAGCATAAAGGAACAGCCACTCTAAATGGGAACGCATTAATAGGAACAATTGTTCCTCAAGCGATTAAAAAGGACCAAAATGATAAAAGAGGAACAATACCATTGGGAACACCTGTTCCTAGGCCACTCATTTAGGAACAAGAAGTTCCTTTCAATATTAAAAATTCGGAACAAAAGGTTCTTTTTAGCTCTAAATGAACTCTTTGTTCCTATTTTTAACAGCAATTTGTTCCTTTTGATGCTAAAAGGACCACTCCAAAGAGGAACAATCATCTCTTAATCGGAACGTTCCCAAAGCAAAAATGGGAACAGTGCTCAAAAATAAAAGTAAGTTAAAAAGCCACGTAAAGGATGAATAAAATGTGCCAAAGCATCTTATGACTCTCTATACTAAACAGATACAACAGCCAAAATTTGATTGATAAAATCATGCTAGAACATGTTCAAATTTGAAAGTAAAAATTTTGGGAAACGTATAAGAAGAAGAAGCAGAATTCGTGCCTTGTCGCATAGACCACACACCCTGACTCCGTGAGATCACCCCCTAAGATGCTTGCTCCCTGAGCTTAGAGGGTCACCCGCTGCATAACATGTTGCCGGGGGTTAAGAACACCAACTACGAGCTTAGAAGAAAGTCGGCCGTGAAACCTAAAATAAACACGAAGCGCTTCATGAGCTCCTTTATTAACCGCCTTATTTTTAAATACAAGTTAGCTGTTTTATTTCATTAGAATAATAGTGTTAGTTCATGTAATGTAGCTTGCTTTTTACCCTCAATTTTTGTAACATAGAATATGTGTGTTTATCTTATGAAATAAAGACTTAATAACGCGAATTCGCAAATGCCGATGTAAAATACGCCAGATGATATAAAATTAATGATACTTGATCGTATACAATCAATGAAGTTGACAATTCTCGCCTAGAGAAAAGCAAAGTTGCCAACGTTTTGTTTCCTGGTTGCTGTCAAGTTTTTGCCAGTGTCATCGACGTTGGTGATTTATTATCGAATATTAGTGAAAGCATTCGGACCACTGATAAGAAGGCTTCTTCGGTGAGAACTATCAACGCCGACAAGAACTGTCCTGCAAAAGTTGTTTGGTGAGTGACTCGTTTCAGTGTAGGCGTACTGTAAATACGAGTGAGGACGTTGTCTAAGTGTGCGTTCAATCGGGCCTTGTACTGGAACAGTTATGACAAATCTCTTAAAACAGCGGGAAAGAAATGTCACAATAATGCGAAATACATCCTGAATCATTGTTTTAGAAAATCAGTCATCAGAAGTTACGGTCTGAAAAAAGGGATAACTTAAGAAGGCTATTTCGCTTGATGTTATTGTTCTGGCCACTGAATAGTTCAAGGGTCGGATAACGTTGTCCACTGGGTAAGTTGCAATCCAGCGGATAAAATATAATGCAACGATAATGTTTTATCAGATGAATAGTGATTTATCCAGCGGATTAAGTTATCCAACTTTTGCTGGAACAACTGGGGCCTGGAGTACGGGTAGTGGAATCCATCGTTGAAGAATCTTACAGAATAACACGGCGTTGTCGCAGTATCTCGTCCTGTATTGTCAACTTTCAAAGTTTAGTGCATTGAACGTCCGTTTTAGAACGGTTAAATAAACGTTAACCTGTTGTTGGTCATGATTTGATTCACGCCAGACGTGTGCTTTACCACAGTCAGTGCAGTGTATTGCTTCATGTTCATTTGGCCACTGAAAATCGATTTCTTTCTTTCTTCTGAGGCAAAATTGTACGAAATGTAAGGTGTAATATTGCGCCTTGAAATACATACAGTAGGGAGTGTTGTTTTGGATACCTGTAAGAAAATTCGAGGAAACAATAGCTTGAAGCAAGGGAAACGACAACAGATTCTTTTTCAGATTTGTGAGAAAAGGAGCCGTTTTAACTGGCACCTGTCGTATTACAGCGGGCTTACTGAATTAGCAGGTGTGCTGTCCAGTTATTAATAGCAATCAGATTCGTGAATCGTGTTATATTTATGTTTAAGTCCAAGAACGCACTGGGCAGCTTGCTGCAAAGCTAAGACCACATGCACAGTGTTAGATATGTAATCAGGACTGCATAGTGTCCAATTCGAAGAACAGCTCCCCGAACAAAAATATCCGGAATGTCAGAGGAACTTGGAAACAACTACCGGGCCAATTAATGCGACAAGAGGATGAAAAAATAGTTATAATTTATCTTTTACACTCAATATACTTGATAATTCCAACATTTGGACAATTATATCTTAGTGCAAAGGTTTTGGCTTCCACTGGGTGGCTGTCAATTTTTTTGCGTGCGTCATCTGTGATGGTGTTAGTGATTCATTATCAAATATCAGCTCACACCATGAGCGCATTTGGATCGTTCCTAAAGAGGCCTGTTCATTAAAAATTATCAACGAAGGAAAAAAGCGAACTGCAAGCTGAAAAGTGTGTCGTAAGTAACTCAATTTTAGCCGTGATATAACCGGTTATACGAGGGAAGACGTATTCAAGGGTGCGCTTAAACCGAAATAAGAATACACGAAATAATCATTAAGAGGCAATGTCCACCAAGACCGAGCGAAATCGAAAACATGTGGCACATGATGAAAAGTCAAAATTCTCCGTTTTTCGCCCAGAGATACCTTATGGTAGCTCTAGAAACGTGGTGGCCTTTTTTGTTGAGCAACTATTTTTAAACCTCCAAAAAATTAAAAAACCGTTACCGCACTACGTGTCTCTACGAACACTCCGAATAAACGCGAATCATACCTTCTCGTAAACTTCGCTCTATTTAATTCGCGTCATGGAAAAATCCTGTTTTGAGCTTAGGAATTTGCTGTTGAAGAGTTTACAAGTAATTTGAGTCAAATTATTCTTTTGTGGATTAATTTTGAAGGTCATGGCAGGCTGCTGAAAACCACTAAAATTCGCTTGCTTTGAATTCTCAATTTGGCACAGTTTTTCAAGAGAAAGTTTCCCTCCCCGGTAAAACACCGAATCACTTGAAATTCAGAATTCTTGAAAGAGGAAATGCTGTTCTTAAACCAGGTTTAAAAATTAGTTTCGGGCTTTTTATCAGGGTCGAGTACAAACGCTCTCAAAATCCCGATAATTACAACATTAGCACGTCAACAATTGGCACATACCTCCGACCAACTGACCGAAAATGTGGAGATTTCTTCTATTTTGGTTGGTATTCGGTTGTAATCCACAGCGGAAAGGTAATGTCTAGCTCACCTGAATATGGTGTTATCTAAATGTCAGGTTCTGTGCGTACTCTTTCATAATAACCATCTTGGCGTCCGGGGTCAATAACATCACTGAAGCATCGCGTATTGGCAATCAACCCAAATGACCTATTTCCATCGCGCCTCCTTTTGTTAAAATCAAGAACCTTCAGGAATAAAATGATTTTGCCTTATTTGAACTTCAAAACAGTTTTCTCCTATAAGACTTCTTTTCTTGATCTGTATTCGTTGCAAAATTTCGAAACGATAATTTCTTGCCGAAAGCTTTATACAAGCCTGTTTATTTTGAGTCACACAACAAAATGTCACGTACTTGATTTTACCTGACGTCGGGTTTGACCTTGGAGGGGGAAATGCACAGGAAACAAACAAACAAAAAAAAAACAAGCAAGCAAAAAACAAGCAAACGAAAACAAAGCAATGAGAACTTTGGAAACCTGTGGACCCAAGGACCGATTACCGTCAACTGCAGCTTATAAGCCCTGGGCTTATACAACTTTCTAAGGGGTTTTGGGTGGGCTTATAAACGGAGGGGCTTATATCAGGGGGGGCTTATAAGTTTTGAAATGAGCCACAGCAGTGTTGATCGAAATACCTTTTTAATTTACCAGTTTTTAATTAACCTTCGAAACGTCATAATAAATCGAATTCATTTCAATTTTAACAACAAAATCGAAACTGTAACAACACGAACGTAACCGGAACGTAACAAAACAGAGGCTCAGAGTTCATCTTCGCAGTGTTCTGTGAGAGTGCTTAATATAAAGGAAACAGGGAAAACTAGAGGGCGACTTATATCCGGGGGAACTTGTAACCGGATGCATTTCTTGTTTACAGGTAGATGGGTCTATAACCGGGGGGGGGGGGGGCTTGTAAGCGGTTAGGCTTATAAGTGGCAGTTTACGGTATTTATGTATTTATCAGTATCATTAGAGGCAGTGAAGCTTTGCCAAAACCTTGCCTGTTACTAGGGCTTTGAAAAAGAAATTATTAGGTCTCTATCTATTGGTCTTCAAGAATTGGTCAAGACAGGAGTAAGAATGTAAAAATGTATGTTGAGTTTACTCAAGCCTAAACCAGGGGTGTGGCCAGGGGTGCCGGAACCGTCCTTTTCGTTCTTTATAAGCTTGTGAAATCATTTTATGGCAAACCTAGCGGATTACACTTTTATAAATGAAACTCAAAATTAAGTTGAGTTTGAAACTCAACTCATGTTGAAACCCATCATGACAAGGAGTCCTAATGTTCAGGGCTCTTTGTCGCTTTCCGCCTGATCCTCTGAGCAGTGCAGGTGACGAAGGTGGAGAACCATCCTTGTGACGAATGGCTAACGCTCGAAACGTCAGCTTTCAATCTCTTCACGGTGGCTCAATTTACCTTATCAACTCAGTTGATAAATACAAAGTTTTATGTTTCGCTTCCCCACCGATGTAGCACAACAGTTTCTCTAGAAACTCCCTTGTTTGGCAGGTGACAGTTGACAGGTGACAGGTTGTGCGATATTTCTCCGCCTTCTCACGGTTGAGGAGAACGAGCTCTGCTATGGACGGTAGACCATCAGATGACAGGGCCTTAGATTTCAGCGTAGATATTGGTCTTATAGGTCCCACGTCATATGCTCTTCATACACGGACGGATTCCTTCTTTAGAAAACTGTATATTCATGAGCCTGCTCACACCATCGATCTTCCAAGTAGCAACTAAAGGGCTTGCAATGGACGCGCACCGGATGACACTTAAGGATGGTTCTCCATCGGGATCTTGATATCGTGTCCGGAGTTTAGGAGGATAAATGTATCCGACTTAGTCTCCGCCGGCCTTGCGGTCGCAGGCTCCCTTCCCTCCATGGGGAGGGAAGGGAGACAGGAGTTTGAACACCACGCCCAGCTCTGCTCCTAGTACTCCTGCGCAAACTATGGTGGCCCTGCAGGCCCTGCAGTGGTAGCAGCCAGCACTGTCTTGCCGGAAGCTGACTGTCTTCAGGGCTGGTATGGTAGTGTTAAGCTGCTTAATGACGTCTGCCATCACAGCGAGGAATGCACGAAAGTGGGTATGAGAAAAAAAGTGTTCTTACCAGAGCCCACTGGAAGGAAGACACCAATGTGTTGCAAAATAGCTTTGGACTCCGACTTGCCAATTCCACGGTCTGCTTTTCTCATTTTCCCGTTCGAGGCATACTTAGACAGCCCTGGTAGAACTCAACATGACCAACGTCGATTAGTTCCCTCTGCGCTATTCCCAGACAAGAGCGATGGGCTGGGCAAATGGTCCATGTTAAGAATACTAATTAAAATACTATTGCGCGTGCTAAAAGAAAATTAACGAAGCTCAGCTTCTGAGTGGATATCGCTGATTCCAACACTGCAAATGTGACCCGAAAAGTCTTTTTTTGCAACTGGAACAGCAACTGCTTGTTCATATCCCTTGTAAGAGGCGCAAACACCTGCAACTAGTTTCTAATAAGTGACCTCTATTCACAGCCAAGGGAGATAACGGTTCGATTGGCTATTGTACTCGGTGACAGGGGTCCTGACTGCGAGAACCCCAAAGAACCTATCCTTTTGGCGCAATATAGAGGAAGCGCTCTACAACTGCTGCGTGTTAAATCTGGCGTTTTCCTTTTTTTCGTTTTTTTTTTAACGAAAATTATCAGTTTTTGAACATATACTCAAAGCCGATCCGCACTTAAGACATTTTGTCTAGTTTCCAATAATGTCGCACCTGAAATTCTCACACGCCTGATTTCCAACAAGAAAACTATTTCCGCAAATGGCAGCTTAACTTCGGCGACGTAACATGA
Source organism: Siderastrea siderea (assembly GCA_964030785.1). Taxonomy (NCBI): domain Eukaryota; kingdom Metazoa; phylum Cnidaria; class Anthozoa; order Scleractinia; family Rhizangiidae; genus Siderastrea; species Siderastrea siderea. Next base: position 24,496,118 of record OZ034979.1, on the reverse strand, counting down.
CACCAAAGAAGAGGACGGAATGTGAGTAAACAAACGCAGTAATGTAGCCAAGTGCTACGCATTGAAAACTCACGATTATAGAGAAAAGTGAACTTAAAATTTTCAGGGAACTTGTAAAAAACAAATGGATGCCTTCTTTGTTAACCTTCGATATGCTTTAGTTTAAATCATGGAAAAAAAATTCAGCTATCTCTGCGTTTTGTTTTTACGTTGAGGTAGTCCGGCATCTGGGATGAAAACGGGAAACGGTCATTCCGGTCGAGTTGCTGAAACAAACGCCATCACTATTTACGTCGCCTTCTATCTTGTACAATTTCTTTCATAGCTTAAGTTATTTCAGACGTCCTCATCTTTCGCTTTTTTTTTCCCATTTTTGCAATCTCATCACCAAAACCTTTCCTGTGATTTGGCCAGAACCCGTTGCGTGACAGACAAATTTAGTTAAATCAGACCATAATAACAGTGTGGTTTCTGAGATGAATGTGGAGACCACTGCAAAGTTATTTAGTTTCTTCAGGGAATTAGCACTAAGAGATTTTAAAAATTCATTTGCCATTCGTTAAGGGATGTGAATGTGATGGCGGAGTCGTTATTCATTGGTTGAAAGTCAATCTGGAGATACGAGGAGGTAACGGTCGATTCCACGCGTCAAGATGGCCCTTGGACAGTACACCTAAAACTTGACAAAACCTGGCATTTAGACAAAATCTTATTCAAGATGAGCTAAATATGACCTTTATCCTGTACTTTTCATCCAAATACCGAAGGAAACAAGGAAAAAATTCCAAGTTTTCGGCTATTCGGTCGGAGGCACGAGCCTATTCAGGGGCACCCAACGAGAAACTTTCAGCAAAATACTTGAGATATTATTTTCAGCTTTCTTAGATTGTTTCAGAGCTCTTTAAAGGCATATTTGTGTAAGCTAATACAGATTGGTCTATTCGGCGTTCTTAGCTGAAAATTTAGGCCACAGAAAATTTTAGGAAACAGAATCCTATCCGCCGAATTTCCGAGCTGCTGATGGCTCTCCGAAAATGCTAGCTGACCTTTTTTGCACTCTAAACGACATATTTGTCCCTATGAAAACAACAGGAACTAATGAGTCCTCTTATTACGAAAGTCCGAGGTGATGTTTCGCCAAAGAGAATTCTCTAGCTTTCACCGAACTGAATCCGAATATCTCAGGCGATTTTAGGCCTTCCGAACAGATATTTCCCGAAACGAACCGTTGGGTGCCCCTGCCTATTGTTTGTACTGGTTGACAGGTTAATGTTGTCATTATCAGGATTCTGAGAGCGTTTGTACTCAGCGCTGATAAAAAGCCCGAAACTAATGTTTAAACCTGATTTTAGAATGGTATTTCGTCTTTCAGGAATTCTGAATTTCAAGGGATTTGGTGTTTTACCGGGGAGGAAAACTTTCTCTTGAAAAACTGTGCCAAATTGATAATTCAAAGCAAGCGAATTTTAGTGATTTTCAGCAGCTCGCCATGACCTTGAAAATTAATTCACAGATCTAAAACAGGACTCAATTACTTCACACACTTCAAAAGCAAAATTCCACTCTTAAAATGGGGGCTTTCTGGGGTGCGAATCGAACAGATCGAAGTTTACGAGAAGGTATAATACACATTTATTTCGCGTGTTTACAGGACACGTGCGGCGCAAACGTGTTTTAAAATTTTTTTTTCGAGCTTAAAAAAAAAATTCAACGTAAGGTAACGTAAAGTCAGTTAACTGCGAAATACGTCTAATACTTGTGTCAGCAATAGCTACTAGATGTAACAACCAAATCAAGATTAGTTTGCTCATTGTTTTTATTCTGGAATACCGCTGATCAATGGACTTCATCTTCAATGCTATAACAACATCGCGTTGTCTTGTCTCGTCTTGTATTACCCAAAGCCATCATCCCGAAGGATAAGCCGGTGCATTTAACTTCCGTCACATGTATTACTCTGAAGCCAAAAGGTCTTATACATGTGTAAACGTTCAACAGCAGTCGATTATGGTTTGGTTCAAACTGAACATGTGTCACCACGACATTGCAGTGTATTATTCAACGTTCATACCGCCACCGAAAATCTATCTTAGTTGTTCTTGTAAGTCATGAATTGCACAAAATGTGGTGCATAATATTGTACTTTAAACCTGTTCAGACCCGGCTTTTTTTGGTCTTTTGGAAGAAGGAAGGCGGACTCCGCCAGCGCCAAATTTTTTTGCAGGAGTTAATCTAACAAATAGGTGAGTTTTTTTAGTCGGCGAGATCAAATGTTTGCGATTTAGAAACAAAACAACAACAACAACGACATACACAACCCCCAAAATATGCTATGTGCTTTTTCCAAAAGGTTTTACTATTTCCGATTCTAACCAACGCCTTTTTTATGGCTTAGTTATGGGAAAAATGTTACACTGCTTTTTACGAGGGGAAACATTGCATCTACACCCTTATTTTATAAGAACCATTTTTATAAGAACGTTGAGGCCTAGATTTGCCCCCAACTTTACGAAAATGTATGGGCTAAAATAGGAACATCCTCAGGCTCAGCCAAATTGTACGCGTTCTTAGAAAAAAGAGTGTATAACTGCATGTACTCAAAGGCATACAAGTTTGCCCCTCCTGTCTTCGGAATTGACGATATTCCTGTTAAAATTTCCGTCAAAGACAAATTTTTATTTTCGTCGTTTTCCTGGGGGTCATAATGGCCAAATTGTCATAGATCGCGCAAAAATTGAAAATCTACTTGTTTGTTTAAAATTATGCACTTAACGGAAAACGGTCACGGCGTTTTTCGTGACGCTATTGTTGTTGTCAGTTGTGTTGTTGTTTTTCAAAGAGCAACCCATCTCTATGTACCTCAGTCGTGCGAGGATTGCTTCTAGACCACCACAATAAGGGATTGATCTAACTTGGACTTTCAAAGACAGAAAAAGTCCATTCGGTATTTACTGCTGTTCGTGATTTTGATAGACGACCTAAGGAATAACTTGGAAACGTCGACCGAATTTTTCAAGTCAGTTGAAACCTATTCCATCCTGGCCATCAAAAAGCTGAAACACTCATTAAGAGTTGCTGTGCATTAGAAGTCTTAGAATTGCAGTTTATAACAAAGCTTTTTGGGCGTCCGGTCCATTGATGCAAATGTGTTTTTTAGCTCTTCAACATGATACCAAAAATAGATTTTATAGAACGCGGAAGGATACTGGTGACGCTTTGAGCCTTGCCGCCTAATCCTGCAGCGCAGTGGTGGTTGGACACGGTCCGCAAAGCATGATGGGGCTATCGATCGATTCAAGCTCAGTTGCAATGAACCTTCGTACTGTGCGGATCTCGAAGAGCAAAAGAAATTCAACTACAAGAGCTGGAAATAACAAAGATGGAAGTTTTGCCGATTCTTGTGGTCTAATTATCCTTTGTTTACATCTGAATATTTGATGTAACATTTTAACGGCTAGTTTCATGCATTGATCGATTGAACGCGTACACGTGGAGACTTCAATCCCGGGTTTATCAGGAATAAGCCTCTTTAGTAACTTATATGTGCAAACATCTCACCGTGAATAGCCTCTTGGGCCATGAAGGACTTATTTCCAATCATCAAAGTGAACACAGATGCCTGGATTTCTGAGGTCTTGTAATTGCTACAGTTGTGTGAAATCGTAAGTTTTGCCCGATGGATAAGCGTCGAGTACGTGTCATGAAAAACCTTACGGATGTTCATTTTATAGCGTTAACAGTCCTTTAACTTCCAGGGTGTCCAAAAGCTTCTGTTTCTCAAAAATACCGTTGATGCAGGATGTAGTAATCCTGAAGGGCTTGTCTGAAATTATACTTTCACAGCTTAGGTAAACAAGGCTGTATTAAAATATAATTGTTCAAATTGCTAGCTGTCGATATCAATTAATTAAATAATTTGTTTTGCTTTTGAAAGTAAGTGATGCAGACAAAGTTAGTCTGTGATTGAACGAGAATTCCACTTTCTTTTGTAGCGGACATGAAAATCTGTCTTTAGAAAATTTAACAAAGTTCTGTTCAGCCTGAAGAATGTGTGACAATACTATATACAGTGCACTCATATTTTTTTCTCAGCTACTTCAATGAAAGCATTGACTCATTTACCCACAACGACCTCAAGCAGAAAATAGTTTTTAACCCTTAATACAGGGTTGTTGGGGGCTTTGCACTGATTATCACAACAAAATTATCGAGGTCACAGAGAACCTGTTTAGGTTGGATCCTTTTAAAAATAGTGAAGCACATTAGAGCAGTACATCCAATGTCATTTCTACAAATCTGTCAATTCTTTCAATGAGAAACGTGATATTTTCATAATTATTAGAATGTTGTCCCAACCACAGAGCAAACTCTAACTAAATTTGACCTTTGAGCATTTACCCCTTGCAAACAATGGCCCAGTCCTTCGTTTGTTTACTTCAGACCTCTACCTTGTTGAAGAGTCAATGGTGGATCCAGAGGAGGGGCCAAGGGTATCCCCCCTTTTTGTTCAAAAGAAAATAAGGCTGCATAAAACAGACTAACAGACAGCAATATACATGAAAAGAAAAAAACAATTATGGAGTTATTCATTTACTCCAGACTACAACGAAGCAGAGCGCAGATTAGCTTGTGTACAACAGCATACTCCGCTCAGAAAGCATCTCATTTTTTTTTGTCGATTTACTTATAGTCAGAATATAGTACAGAATAATACCAAGATATAACTCCACTAAAGCTTTATATTTTGTTGTCTCTCCTCACCCACCATTAAACTTGGACCCCACCCTCCATGAAAGTCTGAACTCACCACTGGGCACCAAGTCTGCCTGTTAAGTCGAGTAACAGAAACTTAAGGGGTGTTTACATAACACAGGTTTGAGTTTCATTCCCTCTTATGGCTCTGTGTAACTTTGTTTACATGATATCAGCACAAGATTTCATACCATTACGAGTCATACCAGTGCCAGTTTATTCTGGTTGCCGTACCAGATCAAGATTTTCGATCCGGTGCAAAAAATTGTACCGTAATCATGTAAACACGGTAAGACCACTCATTTTGGTGTGAAATCTGTCTCCTGGAAGACAATTCAGTAGAAAACAAATAAGGGTTGATATCATTGCAAAAATTGATGAAGAAAGCGAAAGTTGCGAGTTCCATTAGAAAAGGGATATTTATTCAATTCGCAGTTCTCAACCCTTTTATGGGTGCCAATAGCTCTAATTGTTATTAATAACAACTAAACTGACAAATTGAAAGGGATGTTCAATCAATAATTCACAACTCTCTCCAATAGCTCTGGATTTTATTGCTTACAGCAGATGTACCTCACTAACTTGAACCCACCCCCCCTCCCCCACCTGCTCACAACTATACTGAACTGAAAATATTTTTATTGTTTTCCTTGGTTGATCTTGCTCACTTACTTACTTTTGGCTATCTCAAATGTTTGATATCTCAAGCAATTTTTGGTTTCTCTTGCATGTTTAAGATAGCACCGTGAATTTCCAATCTGAGTTACTGATCAATACTGAATTTTTGTTAACTTTCTCAATGGTTCGCTGCACAGAGGTTGTGTGATGTGACTATATATTAAGACCCTAAAGCCCAAATAATTTTGATCATTTCAGCAAACAAAATGTGATTCTTGAAAGTTTGTTGTATACGGGGCAACAGCAGACTGAAGAAACCATTTTGCCTCTTAACCTAAAGACAACAAAACAAAGAAGGGAAAACACTCGATTGGGATGCCACACCATACTGTTGATACTTGTCATAATTAAAATAAGACGATCACTCACGTTAATATTTCGCGGGTAATTTTCACATCTCGCAGCGTGAGAGTAATATTGGAGAGAAAATTCGAAAACTTAAACAAGGCATAATTCTCAAACTAGAGGGGCGCTATCGGGCGCTATATGATATTATAAAAGCAAATTTACCCATCTTGATCTTGGTGTAAAATAAACGGTTTTAGATTTTTGGGTTAGCCTACAAGTTCTCAAAATGTAAGACCTACTCAAATATCATGAAAGCACACGTTGCTCGATCCACCTACCACGAAATTGTGCTCAAACTTGACTTACAAAAGATGACCAGATCCAAAAATTTCAAGACATCTAGATACACACCAATCCTAATTATTCTTGTTAAATGTAAGTTGCACTGGGTACAGATAGCACGTTAAAATGACAAGAAGTGAAGCTCGCATTCCCGTCAAAGGCCGCCATGTTGATTTCTCGTCCTGGTTAAGAGACTGCTCGTGATTGGCTAATATAATGATCCACCATGCTTTTCGGACCGTGTCCAACCACCACTGCCTGCAGCGCTTAGCGTCTTGAGCCTGTTAAGATGCTTGTTCTTTGTACAATTATTGACACAATCGTTTCGTTAAAATATTCTTATCACGTGATTTTCTAGCCGTCGTTAATTACCCAGCATAAGAGAGTGATACATGATAAGAGAACAATGTTCTTGCTATTTCCAGCCAAATTTTCATTTTTACTTTGACCTAGATCTATTGAGTAAATGATATTCGCGACCCTGAGCAAGCAAGACTACAAAGGCATCGAGAACAGCACTAAACAAATTGCAAAAAAAAACATGTCTCAAAAATGAAAATCTGCGGCAAAATTTCAATACCAAACCATAGGTGCTAGAATTAAACCTTTGAATTCTCCTCCAGCCCTTGCATTTTCAGTATTTTGCATTACAGTAATACATGGCCTGCGTTTTACAAAATTGCGTTACCTGTTTATTTGTGCGACTAGTTGTCGAACGGTTGATCTCAAGCTGAACCCCCGAGGTTAAAGGTCTCTTGTAAATCAAGTCTTATGCATTTTATTCAAGACTCAGTTTGTTTTCACCGGTAAATGTTTTGATTCGACAAAATTAACCTAGTGTCGATTCTAGCTTTTTGTTCCTTTTTCATATGAGTTAGATTTCAATGGATTAATTGGCATATTCTGTGTGCGCGCAGTACTAGTTACCTCGATTACATGGTCTTAACAAATAAACTCATAGTTTTACGTGTAATTTACTTTCCTGTTTTATCCTGAAAAGGCTACAAAAACCTCAGGAACTCCAAGGCCCAAAATATATGCCTCATTTATCAGTTGCAGGCATTCGGATAAGCCTTCTCTTTGAGGAAAATATTATGTTCTGTCCTGAAACAATTAATTCGTTCCTTTGAGCAGCCTTGAGCCCTTCAATGTCCAGTTCATTTGAATCGAGAATTCCAGAGCTTTTCCATTTGTTTTCACCTTTTAAATTGCGTATTATGATCTGTACAGTGTCCAAAACCCTCTTGAAAATTGTTACGTGCAACAATCGGTCGGACCATCAATACCTCCGCCATAAGCGTGGTGGCGACATTGCAATAACCTACCCCTGTCCCCAAGAAAACCACGGTCAAAACATAGGCCCTCTTCCGTCCCCGCCCCATAAGATATCATTCAGCAACCAATCAATCATCGGGATCTTGAACAACCTTCCAAGAACAGAATTTTGTAGAACTACAAGATGCTGCCCTACAGGCCCGTCTTTATGATTGAACAGTTAAAGTGCATATGAAGCCAAATTTTTTTACACAGTTATAAAATTTACCTTTTGAAATATACGATTCCAAAGTTTGAGATGTCTAGGATAAACATTGGCGATTTTACGATCGCTGAAAGTTGGGCTGTTTTGCCTCGAAAAATGGCATTCAAATCGTGCGGCCAAAATACCACGTGACAACAGCCTGTGACGTCAATTTGGGTACACAAACTAGCAATCCAATATGGCGGTAACAGAGAAAGAGGAGGCAAGAGGAGGGAGAAACTGCGTTGCTCGCGTCCCTAGCGGTCGAAGTTGTAAAAAATACGAGGAAATAGGGATTTCGTATGCATTAGTTTCCAACAGATCTGGTTGTGAGGGTAAAGTGGGTCAAATTTGTTCGAAAACACCGGCCCGACTTTAAGGCTTCCAAGTGCACTGCGCTCTGCGCGGCGCACTTCGAGGACGATTGCTACTAGTACAAATCATCGGTGATTGATACAATCGAGCAGAGAGGGAGAGTAAATATCCGAGATTATATAAAGAGGACCGCTATGCCCACGAGAGATACTGTTGTTCCTGCAGCTCCAGAAGAAGTTCCCAGTGATCGAACGAAAGGACAAGTTAGCCAAATATCTGTGATATTTAAGACTTACATGTTTGATCAGTTACGTAGCACATGTATTCAATGGTATAAACTGATATTGTTTGGTAGGCTAAGCCCAACCTACTGTTGATACATAGAAAAGCACAGGCATACATCATTCGTTGTGTTAGTATTAAATAGCCCGTGTTAAGGATGGTGCTCTTATGGGATTCCATTGCTATCTAATGACAGATTACGGTATGTGCTTTTCTAACAAAAACCTTGACATCAACATGCAAATTCTCCTGTTGTTCAGTTGTCACTAAAATCCTTTTTTTTTTCCTTGTTCTCAGAGTGATCTGACTGATATTAATTCATCTCCTATTTAATTTCTCTGAAACCACCTGAATAAACAGTATATGTAGAATAAGTATTGTTGTTTTCTGATTTTAATTCATGTGCAGAGCAAGAGGTATTGCAGCAGAGCAATACTGTTTCTGTTGAGAGAACAACCACTGGCACCAGAACAGCTCCAAAACCTCAGAACTGTCCAAATGCAAAAACCAGGTCATACCAGGACAAGCTGCCAAGCAACATAAATACTGTCATAATGACATGCATGTTTTATTACTTTTGTCAGCGTAAGAAAATTGTTGTTCTTACTTTGTCAAATCTAGTTTGGTATTTTATTATGTGCACACCAATTCCATAATACACAAGCCAAGCCAGTGGTTTACCATTCTTGTTTCAGTGTTAACTGTCATTTTTAAAAATTGTTTTAAATAAGTACTTTTGGATACTTTTTTGGATATTTTCGGCATATAATATACAGTTATGGTTTGAGTAGTTGTTTGCAGTGGTCTCAATTAACACAAATTGACTTGCGTAGTGGGTGAGACAATACGCCAAAATGTCAAAAAGTCCAGTCTCTAACAAGGGTGTGTGTGTGTGTTGGGGGGGGGGGGGGCTCAATTACAAGGAATGGCCCAGCGAAAATGTTCAGTACTTGACTGGTTTGAGAGAGTCTAGTTATCCTCTAAATCACAAGTTAAATAATTGTTACAAATAAATGATTTGTTTAATTCGAACAGTACTGATGCGTTTCATTCAGCATCATCATTATCATTCCTTCCCCTCAAGTTTCAATATCAGGGTTATCAATAAAACTGAATGCCGTGAAACACATACATGTAATCTCAATATATTTGCACGAAAGAGTAGCATAACTGGATATATCCTATGGGTAGTATGTAGCATGTAATGGTGACTGGACTGAGTGCAGTACAGTTCAGGAAGTCATGAGACAAGTAATTTGAAATTGGCCAAATGAGTAGTCGGGATTGATTTGAAATAACGAGCAGGATTACCTCCCATTCTCAAACCTTGATTTAGCAAACCTCCTCATAACCCCCCCGGGGGGGTGGGCACTTGACCCATGTTTTGGTATAGGGCTGCTACTGAGGGTTTGAAACCCTGACCTTGTTTAAGACAAGAAAACGCCCAAAATACCTACCCTGTTTAAGACAACACCCTTCATTTTAGCTCCTTGTATAGGACAATTGACACAAAATACAACCTGTTCAGGACAGACAGAAGAAATTATATACCCTGTTTAGGACAAAGAGGCCAAAAGCCATACCCTGTCAAGTGGTACATCCCTGTATAAGTCCGCCCCCTCCTCCCCCGCCCTTCCCGGCTTATAACTCAGACCAAAGGTCATTTCCCTTTAATTTGTTCCACTGCAATTTTAACCTGATATTCAAAATTCCCATTTTCATTTCGCTTTTCCTTGAAGGTTCCAGAAATTGGGATTCCCTGGGGCAATGATGTTGTGCAAATAGCAAAAGCACGATTAGAATGTCTATGTGAACTTCTTTTTAATCAAAACTTTTGGATATATTTTATCCGTTTTACAAACAGTTGAGAAACTGCCCTGAACCTGATTGGAATGACTGATGCATATATTGCTAACCCCTTATTGGGCACCTACGTGGTTGCACTCCAGCTACCTAGCAACAGGTGCACAGTAAAGGCAACGATGCACAAGCAAGCATTTTGTTATAGATAAAATTAGTAAGAATTATTATATCCTCTTGCTTGTCCATGGAGAGCCATAAAAGTCAGTGGATGGTCCATCGATAAGCGACAGCCCGGATGAATCTGCAAGAAAAGAAACTATGAGTCCCAAATAACAATAGTTTCCATTGAATTCAGGCTGTGACTAAGTGTCACTAAATTGAAGAAAACCTGGAGCTAAAAGACATTCTACTTATCACAACAAAATTGATAAATGCAATGCGTCGACCAAAAAAAAAGAATCAAAGTCGAGATAATAGATATAGCCCGCATGGACAAGCGCGGCTTGCAAACAAGAATATTCGCCTCCGGGCGAGATATATAAACAAATTAATGTTGTCACTGTATGTCAATAGTGTAGCGGAAGCCCTACCGCACCCCGATAGGGATAGTTTTGTTAGACTCGTTAGCACTCCCTCGCGGGGAGGTTGTTTTTTTTTTCTGTAATAAACAACATGGCCGCTTGATGTGAATCTGCCTTATCTGTGCAAGTGTTTCTGTTTCCGGACCTGGGATGCAGCGGTGGGATACTCCAATTAGTCCAAAGAATCCTTTCAGAAGTGAATTGGAGGCACTTGGGTCCTTTTCTGTGCGATCAGAGGTCGGCGATTCTACGCTAGCGGCGAGTGACACGCCACGTGCGAAGCCAGCGAATCCTTTTCGAAGTGGAAGTGACTGTACTCCTTCCAGGACGCCGGAGCAGCCGGCAGCTGCACAGAAACAAGGAAAGGCGGCCAGTCCTTTCATTTTGCGAGCGGAGGCTGAAAATTTTACACCAAGAGCATTCTCCACACCGCGTGAAAAATCCGGTAATCCGTTCCGTATTGAAAAAGACCTTTGGCCCCTGGTAAAGTCATCAGCTTGTGTAGAGCAGACAGCTGACCGAAAATTCAAGAAGCCGGTTAAACTGCCCGAGGTTTTCGATGGCAAGCAACCCTTGAAAGAATATTTGATGCATTTGATGCATTTTTGTTTTTGACGGCTAGTCTTCGTGGAGACAGCACTAAATTGTTAAGTGGACTAACCGACGCCGAGTGTCGGCAGTACGGAAAAATTGTGGAAAGATTACAGCTGAGATTTGGTGTCGAGAAACGAGCGGAGTTACATCAGCCGAGACTGCTAAACCGCCGTCAATTTGAAGGTGAGAGTTTGCAAATGCTAGCTACAGATATTCGTTCCATGGTAGACCTTGTTTATCAAGATGTGGGTACAGGAACGCTTTGCTGTACGGCGTTTCATTGATGCATTAAATGATAAAGATGACAGGCTGTACCTAAGAAGGGAGAAACCCAGCACTCTTGATCAAGCCCTTTCATTTGCAAGAGAATTAGAGTCCCTTCGACTACTAGACAGCAACAATTCATTTAGACGGGTAGGCAGTAGAGTCCGAGCAATGGAGACAGAACGTACCCAGTTACAAATGCAAGTGGATCGGCTTAGGTTACAGATAGAACAATAACAACAGCAATTAGAAGCTCAAGAAAATATCATTAAGCAATTTATAACATAGGGGGCAAAATTACTGAATGCTGATTGGTTGAGACAGAGGGCATTTTTTCTTAATTTCTTTCGGACGAGGGCAAAATTGCTAATTCCTGATTGGCCAAGCGCCAAAACTTACTCGCATTTGATTGGCTGAGCGCGAGAGCGCGCCATTTGCATTTTGTAGGCGTCTTGATACGAAGAACGGATTTTGAGTTGTTCAACACAAGGATCGCTTCAAAGTTTGACTTTAAACCGAGATGGTTAGTAAAAATGGTATGGAAATCGGGTGTTTGCTTGAAGAGAAATTGCAAAAGGTGAACCTATATGTGTTACGGGAAACAGCAAATTGTTATTTGTTTCAAAACTTTGGAGCGACGTGGTCGATAATTTTTCCAGCGAGAGGAAGCTTCGCAACTCAGGTGAATAAAATTTACTGAGTTAAGTGAGTTTTGTCAATGAAGTAGAATTGTATTTATCTCTTAAGATGTACATAATGGTCAGTCTTTCTTGTTCTGTGCGCTGAGCAACAGTTAAAGTGCTTGTTTTAGAACTGTTTACGAGCGGGTACTTTTATTCTGAGGGCCGGCTGATTGTGTTTCAACGTGCATGGAAAGTTTGCCGAAAATTTTGCCCTCTGTGTTATAAACAAGTAATCGCATTGAGTCCTCATAGAATTAAGGATAAATTTCACTTGTATTTTCAAAGTTTTCACAAATTGCCCTCGTCGCTGCGCGACTCGGGCAATTTTGTGAAAACTTTGAAAATACGCGTGAAAATTTATCCTTAATTCTACTAGGCCTCATGCGATTACATATACTAAACGAGTTTATGGTGAAACAGGAGAAACCACAGGGTACCCAAACTGGCAAAAATCGGGTGCCACAGGGATATGCCAGAAGTGGATCTCAAGCATGTTAAGGCATGGCTCAATCTATTGGCAAAGACCCCCCACGAAGTTAATACTTATGCGCTTTGGAAGCAATGTTGCTTCAACGTTATCAATCACCCAAGCGTTCTAACAAAGGTAATTACCGTCCTTAAATTCGTTTTGTTTTAATTCTACTGGTCACGTGCCTCATAACGTCATAATCTTGCTCAAAATGAATTGTCAATGGGGGTAAGAGTGGTAAACCTGAAGTAAAAGAAAGACATCAGTTTTTGTTTGCATCACTGTGTCCATAGTATTCGTGCCCGAAATGGTATAAATTTTTGTTTTGTTAAGGAGATATTGAGGAATGAAATACATCACTTGACCTGTTTTGTTAAATATCTCTTTAACTTAAAATCGTAGTCAACCATTCCGGGCAGATTCTCATAGAGGACAACCATATGACTGAAAAACTAATGCATTTGATATTCATCATATGCCATCTCGGCACCCCATTTTAACTTTTATTTTGAAAAAAAGAAACAATGATAACAGGTCACGTGACGAAAAAGTTTGACAAAGGAGTAAGGTCATTTAGTTGCATATGCTTGCCAAGTTTGAGAGGTTTACGGTAAATGTCTGCAGAGTTATGATCGTTTTTCAAAATTTATGCAAATTAGTTTCAAGCCATGCCTTAACATGCTTGAGATGGGAGTGTTGGATCTGTGGAGACAGGGGACACTTGAGAAGAGAATGTCCAAAGTGGAGAGAGAACCAGTCTGATCAGTCTTCGGGAAACTTGAACAGGGCATCCTCGAGGGCCCAATAGGATGTCCCAATGATTGTTCGCAAGGGCCTCAAAGTTCTGACTCTGTAAATTGCAATCGTGAAAGGAGTGAACATGTGACAGTACGGAGTACAAAATCTCGGCCATTTGGACTTTACGTTACAGGTTTTGTAGGACAGTGTAAGGTTGTTTGGCTGGTAGATACAGGTGCTGTGAGGAATATTCTCTCTTATGAGTGTTACAAAAGATTACCTGAAGCTTTTAAGAGCACTTCTCTGGGAAAGTGAAGCAAACTTGGAAATGAAATTTTTTAACACCCCTTCATTTTTTGTGTGGAAGTAGGTTACCTTGGTGGATGAACAAAAAAGAGCATATTTTGATTGGCAGATGTATTGTTGCCATGGTAACCGCACTTGGTCACGCGTGCCTCAGGTTCATGTTTTGAGCTAAAATTTCACTCTCAAAACATAAAAATATACGAGTCTAGTTCTCTGGTAAATGTGAACCAAATCAAACGAAATCCCAGCACAAAGTACAGCCATTCTTCTAAAAATTATCGTAAAATTATTTTGCGATTTACGAACAAGGAAAACGATGTCGCTTTATCATAATCCCTGTCGGCCATTTTGACTGGCGGGAAAATCAAGCACAGCCATTTTCGCAATTTTTCCAAAAGTACTCACTTTCTTGAAACCACATTGTCATCAGAACTAAAACGAATATTGTAGTTTCTAAATATAGTAACATCTTTTTGGGGAAGGTTATATTTTGGCCATGGGCGTTCAGGAGACACAAGGCAAATTGCAAAAGAATGCAAGAATGGCAATTTTGAGGGCCGCACTATTTGGCCTCAAAAGGCTTTAGAGACGAAATCAGCTCGAAAATAATTTTCTGTCACCTGGTCTGTTACATTAATGTGATTAATAGGGTCTTGGTATGCGAATTTGGTGAAATCTAAATTAATACAAAAGCCTACCTAGCAAGTCTTGGCAATTTCTTCAGGACGACTTGTCGTGTGGGTTTCGCCTCCGTTCCCAACAATTTGCTTGACCAAATTAAACACAGCTACCAGCAAAAAGGCCAAATCTAACAGTTTGCCACATCAAAATCCATTTTTCGTGCGATTTAGACCACAAGTGATGATACATTAATCTGCATGCTTGATAAACAAGAGTTCGCCATTTCACACTTCCCTGGTTTTTATCGCCGGCCGAGTACCAAAATTCATTATATTGTCCATCCAGAGAGTTAAATAAACGCATCGTGGTAACTGTACTTGGTAAATGCGTGCCTGTAAACAATCCAGTCCAACGTGCTTTGCTAAAGTCGAAACGTACGCGTTGATAGTGAAGCGAAGGACTTGTTGTTGACAAGCTCGAAATTGTACAACGGAAATGCGAGTAGCAAGACTGCTGACCGGATGTACTTTTAAAATGTAATTTTTGCTTTTCTGTTTGGTTTGGTTTTGTGGCTTTAACTGTATAGAAAACAACCTCGAGGCTTTTCCTTCATTGTGCTTGTCTTTATAAATATATATTTATATATAATAAAGGTATGAAAGGCAAAGATTCGGTCTAATAATATAACTGTTTTTTCAATCATAATGATGGCTAGAAAAGAAACCTTATAAATGCACTTTCATGTTTTTACACAACCTTAAAATTGTTTCTGGATTTGTTTTTTTACTTGTTCATTTATTGTTCGACATAAATGATATAATTAAGTGCATGTTCTGATCTGTCACTGATCTGGGCACTAGCGTACACATCAGAAATTACGAAGTTGGAATATTTAACAATGCCTGCCAATTAGTAAAAAAGCAGTAAACTTGTCGAGCCACCTCTGCCTTTAAAACAGATTTTTATTCTCTAGGTTGATAATTTTTTTAAGTACTTGTTACATGTATTTAGTGCTTGTCCATTTTTCTTTTTGATGTGGGAGTGTCTGAAAAATGCTGACCGGAAGTATATTTGTACTATCGATCAAATTGTTCTGAAAAGGAAATTTGCATATTGGAGAGTGCAGGTAAATAAACTGGTCAAGACGAAACAGTAAACATGGCCGAAAGTTGTTCGTTTTCAAGTAACAAAGGGGAGGTTTGTGCGTGCACTGGAAAAAATGTAACACTAAGCGAATGTAACAAGGATATATCCAGGCACGTGCAAACATACGGACTTGGCAAAATTACAGATGAAATACGCGACGAGATGGAGCTGATTCTTTGCCGTGCTGGTAAGTAAATAAAACATTTGGCCTAAGCCATCATTCAGCTATTCATTCTTATTTGCATTTTCACACTGCGTGTTGTGCTTTTTCTAAGTCTGTTAACATCAAGGCCCTCAACATCTGCGGACACTTTTTTTTTACTAGGATTTTTTGATGTTAATCGAAACGATGCAGAGAAGCTTATAATTTGTCAATACCACAGAGATCGCTTAGGAATTTACTGGAGAGGCCGAGGTAAATATTGTCAAGTGCCACCTGAACTGGCGCACCACAAACGTGCAGTGAAAGGGGACCGTGGTCTGGTCAAACAGCAATCCATATACATCAAGGAGACGACAGGAAAGCTCATTCCCGTAGGATCTGGTATGATAACAGCCAAAACCAAAATTAAATTAAATTGATTAACTTTGTTTTATGAGGGTTATCACCTACTCTTTCGTTTACTTTTTTATTTATTCGTTGTTTCGTTCGTTGGTTCGTTTGTTCGTTTATTCCTTCGTTCATTCATTGATTAATTCGCTACTCTTTCATTTACATTTTATTCATTCACTCTTTCGTTCGTTCATTCGTTCGTTCGTTCATTCATTGATTCATTCGTTCGTTCGTTCGTTCGTTGTTGGTTGCTTTGCTCGCTCGCTCGGACGCTCATTCATTGATTCATTAATTCATTCGCCCGTTCATTCGTACAGGTGCTTCTTGCGAGCAAAGACCCCCACCCCCCACCCCCCTCTTGGGTACGTAGTACATATGCAGTGAAGTGTGAGTGTTGGTTTGCGGGTGCATTCGTATTTATCTGGTGGTTTACGGTCAAGCAATTATAGCGGTTACGGTCTTTAGGGGAAAAACGAAAGTTTTTTTGAGGTCTGGGAAGCACAAAATATGGCAGTTGCGGAATGCCCATTACCTTCTATAACAGAACCTTAGTGTGGGAGAGTAATATACATTACCAAATACAGTGAAAACGTATTTCTCGGAGGTTAGGACCTAGAAGGACATTAAAAAATGCGGAAAGAATCGCTTATACTAAAGTTTAAAAGACAATTTTTTGAGCTACGAATTTGTTCTGTTTTATGTTGCAGCTGTCTGTAGAGAGTGCAGGAGGCTTCTTGCCGCATCCAAACGGCCAGAACTTCTACAGGTAATTACCAGTGAGTATATACAATGATTTTAATCATAAGCTTTCAAAAGCGCTTTCAACTGCCTATTTATCCAAACGTTCGGATATTTCCGTCTTTTTTAGAGTCCCGTTGACCGCCCAAGTAAAACTACCTGCATTCAAAGACTTCATGCAGTCAGTGCACTATCTACCACACCCAAGAAGCTCGATCTTTCCTGGAGTATGGTTGGCATAGAAGATGATGCTAGTGGTGATAGTGATGACGAAGTCCTTTTCGGCAACAGTCGACAAAGAAGTTCAGAGAAACTAGAAGCTGTAAACAAGCTACTGAGTATAGAGGGCCACAGCCCGATAACCAGGACTCTCCATGTAGGATGGGTAGAGGCCACACCCAAAACTCAAAAGTATTACATATCGAAGATGGAAGATGTCGTAAGCAGTGTGCTCGAAGTAATTGCGCCTAATCATGCAGGGTTGTTATGGGGCGCTTTAAAGGCATCGCCAGGCATCAATGATCGATACAACGAGCCCAAAGCAGAATCATCACTGTTGTCCGCACTAATAGAAAGTTACAAGCAGGCTACTCATTCCAGTACGCGAAAAAATATCCTAAGCGTCATAGCGGATAAGCTCTCATTTCACGATCTACAGAAGTTGATACCAGATCTTTCTCGAAGACGTTTCACTGAGGCTCGCCGTCATGGAATCCAGTACGGAGCACAAGCACTTGCATCACAGATTGGAAAAAAGAATACGATACTGAGACAGCAGATTGATCCAGGTCAAGTCGAGCACTTTATTGAATTTATCACCAGTCAAAATGTAATTCAAGACTTGCCGTTTGGAAGGAGAACACTGCGGCTCACGTCTGGTGAAAGTGAGGAAATCCCTAACGTGATCAGGCTATTGATTCCATCTCGTCTAGTAGATCAATACCTCCATTTCTGCCAGGAGACGGGATTCAAGCCACTTGGGAAAAGCACCTTGCTGAAAGTGATCTCTGAGAGCTGCGGTGCTTCTGTAAGAAAGTGTATGCAAGGCCTGGACAATTATCTAGCAGAAGGAACGAAGGCCTTTGATGATCTGAGGGCAATTGTCGACAAGCTGTCGCAAACCGGCATGACAAATGAAAAAGCGACTCAACTGAAAGAATCACTAACGGAAGCAAAGCAGTACTTAAAAGGAGATTATAAGGTAGAGTGTATTACGTGTATTTTCATACAGTACTTTCTTTTTTGTGTGGTAACATCCAAACGTTCTGATTTTCCAGGTGCACGTGTCAACAGATTGCTCAGTTGCAGATCATTGCATCAAGTTTGCACTGAGTGATGGGAAAGACTGCCATTATCAAGACCGATGCAATCACGAGCACAACCAAACGTGCGACAGGTGCTCACAGTTGAATAAGGTGCATTTATTCTCATTTGCTATTTCAGAACAAAATACTTGCTAATAGACCAGTGGAATCGCCTTGTGTTTAGCTTTTAAATCTAATTTGGAAAGCACAGTTAGAGCTATACTTAAGAAGTTTGGCGGTTTTATTATTATAAACAAAATTATTATCATCATCGTCGTCGTCGTCGTCGTCATTATTATTATTCATATTATTCTTATTCTTATCATAATTATAATTTACAACAAAAGTAAACAATAATAACATTAGTTATTCATTTTAATGATTTTTGGGCATGGTCTTTTTCCTAGGTTATTGAAGATGTCAAATCCGAGGTGAATGTAGCTAATTTTGATAGTGAAGACGATAAAGATGAGGCGGTCTTCCTTGTCCAGAAAGCTAGCGAGGCCATAGCAGCATGGAAAGCTCACCAGCTAAGAAGCATAAACCAAGATCGTGCCCGACTGGAAGTACTGGAATTTCTGGACCCGTCATGTGTCCTGATTGTGCAAGACTTTGCGATGAAGTTCATACCTGCCCAGTACCGCGAAGCCCAAAGCCATTTCTTTGGCAAGCGCGGGATATCTTGGCATGTATCAGTGTGTCTTAGGAAAGTCAGTGGTAAGCTTGAATCCCAGACGTTTATACACATTATTCAATCTGGTCTTCAAGATTCCACTGCGGTCGTCTTAATCGTGGACCATGTGCTTCGGTTGTTAAAGAAGCAACACCCGGAGATTGTCAGCTCGTTTTTCCGCCAAGACAACGCCGGATGCTATCATTCGGCAGAAATCATACTGTCAGTGGATATCTTGTCGAAAAGAAGTGGCATTCAAATCAATCATGTAGATTTTAGTGACCCGCAAGGTGGAAAGGGCTCATGTGATAGAAAGGCCGCCCAAATAAAGGCGCATGTCAAGAGCTTCGTTAATGAAGGTGGATCGGTTACAAATGTTGGCGAACTCAAACAAGCCATAGAATCGAGGGGAGGCGTCCCAGGTCTCCGTGTCACTGTTATGGATGTGCAAAAGAGCGCATAAAGCTACAAGTTGGACGGTATCAGTAAACTCAACAACTTTACTTTCACTAGTGATGGATTTACAGCTTTCCGTGCTTATGATTTAGGACCTGGAAAGTTCTTCCCATGGAGTTCGTTTGAATCAGGTATTCATTGTTAAAATGATAATGATAATGATAATGATGAGAATTATTATCATATGGAGGTTTTTCAATTTATATCGTCATTTTGGCGGGATGTGACGTCTTACTTGACAAGTGACCGACTATTAATTAGACATTTTTCCGTACCTGTCAGTGACATCGTACCTTATCGTATCATATTTGTGCCCCGCCCCCCTCAACCCCCACTCCCCTACCTCTCCCCCTCGAGGACTTACGGACTTACGATTAATATAGACCTTTGATTAGTTCCAGGTAACACTGACTTCGCCTGGCTTGGGGAAGAATCTGAGAGCTTTGGTCTTGTTGACTTCGTAGAGGTTTTTCAAAGAACTCAAAAGGTAAACAACAGCATAACAATGTAATAATCACGAAATGACATCATGAAATTTACTCTGAGTTGAACGCTGAGTAAAAATAAACTCTTTGTAAATTATTTCCATTTCTCCGTATACAGCCTGTGTGTGTTGATGATCGCAGCAGTGACGCGGCCAATGGTGATCTGAGTGACTCTAATTTGTCTGAAGGAAGTACAAGCCTGAGTAGCGAAGGAGCTGAGAAATGTCAGACGACCAGAATGTTCACATGTCCTGAGCAAAGCTTTACAAAGACGGTCATTAGGTATTCAGCATTGGAACGTCACTGTGAGTTTGGTGCACACACAAGATCTCTCGAAAGGATAACTCTTCAAGATCAAGCCAAGTTTAGCTACGCTAAACATCTCCAAGAGGGGCAAACTAGGAAGCAACAAAGCCTACCTGTTAATGGTGCTGCAGCGACTTATTGCGCTTCAGACAAATGCCAAATGGGTTGGGCCCTCAAATCCAGTGCAAAGAAAGTGCGCTTCAGCGAGAAGCAAAAAGAGTTTCTGGATGCCAAGTTCAACCTTGGGGAACAAACTGGAGAAAAGAGCAGCGGTGAAGATGTGGCCCGGCAGATGAGGCGAGCTCGTGGAGAGGATGGCAAACGATTATTTTCCGTTGACGAATTCTTAACCCCACAACAGATTACCTCATACTTCTCGCGTATGGCTGCCAAGCGAAAGAGTGTCCCAGAGGCAGAGCTAGAGAATGAGGAAAGGGCAGAAATGATCCGTGAGGTGGCTGAAGAAATATAGGCTTCGTTCACAACAATGCAAGAAGAAGAGCAATCTGTGTCCGAAGTGGACAGCTGTTGTTTCACCTGCAAGAAGATGGCCTTGTGTTGCATGAATAAAGATCAACTTCGTGCTAAGCTAACACTACCAAATCTCAAGAGCATATGCCGTAAGTACGGCATTCAGGGCGTGTCGGGAGGCCGAAAGAAAGAGCCGTACGACGACGCACTTTCCAATTTCATATCCACGAGGCCATGTACTTTGCATAGAACATAGTGAGTATTCTAGCTTAAGCTATTTAGTTTAATTCCCCCCCCCCCCCCCCCCACCGTGGGTACTCTTAGATATGAGCAATATAGATACGTGTCGCTGTGAAGGATGTAACTTTCAGGCAATAGAGCATAGTAATCAACGAGTCTTATCTGACCTCTGGTAACATCATAAACCAAAAAAGCATTGATAAATAGTATATAAGTATAGTGTAGTACCCAGTACCCAGAGCAGAGTACCCACCCAGGGGTTATACCCGCCGGGGATTTAAACGATTTAACTCATCACCCCCATTCGTTTAGTTTACAGTTAAATACCTTAACATCACCTGGAATTGCAGCTATAAGGGGCAGCCGTAGTTTAAAAGAATGCAACGCCTATTCCAGTCTGGATTAAGTTTCTCAGTATTTAAAAATCCTGCACAGTATTTTGGAGACGACCTGGAGAATACGAAGTTTTTTTAACTGTTGTTGTTGTTTAAGATTCAGCTAATAACAAAAAACGGCGTAGCCTTTAACGAGGACAAGACGTTGTTACGAAATCTGCTTGTTTCTGATCGATGTTTGCACCACTGCGTTCATGTACTCTTGCGCTGCGTCTGCCAAAAATGCAGATGACAGTCATGACACTCATCGTCGGTAAAATAAAAGTTCAACTTCTCTGGTACGATTGTATGTGGCAATTATATCTTTGTTGTTATTTTGTCATTGTAAAACCATCCGCCTTTAATACCAGATCGACAGGCAAAATCCCATAGCCAAAAGACCCACGAGATATCCTAAAAACATTTACATCCGTTGCAACACCATTTGTATTGTGTTACATCCGGTCAGCAGTCGCGTCTTCCTTACTTCCGGTGTGTTCTTTTAGTCAACATTTCAGCAATCGAGCGCGCGCTGCTCCATTTCAGCCAAAAGCATTACTCTTTATTGTTCTCCGATAATGCATTCGCTTAGTAGAGTGATCTTTAAGCATTTATCAAGCTTTCTGGATGAACTGTGCTGAAGAGGTTTGGTAATCGACGGCAGAAATCACAAACATTAATCACGGATGTGTTTTGGCATGGCGGCCAGCTGTTGCTTATCGAGTAATGCGGATCAATGCAACATAATTTGTGGTCTAAAACGCAGAAAAATGGATGCTGATGTGGCGAACTATTTGATTTGGCCTTGCTGCTAGTGCCTGTGCTCAATTTGGTCAAGTAAATGGAGGGAGCGAAGGCGACACCCACACGACAAATCGTCCTGAAGAAATTGCCAAAACTTACCAGGTAGGCTTTTGTATTAATTTAGATTTCACCAAATTCGCGAGCCAAACCTTATTAATCACATTTACGTAAAAGACCAGGTGACAGAAAAATATTTTCAAGATGATTTCATCCTTATTAGGCCTTTTTAGGCCAAATAGTGCGGCCCTCAAAATCGCCAATCTTGCAATTTTTGCAATTTGCCTTGTATGTCTTGAACGGCCATGGCGAAAATATAACTTTCCCCAAAATTATTTTATGATATTTAGAAACTACAATAACCGTTTTAATTCTGCTGCTAATTTGGTTTCAAGAAATTGAGTACTTTGGGAAAAATTGCGAAATTGGTTGTGCTTGATTTTCCCATTTGTCAAAATGGCCGACAGGCACTATGATAAAGCGACGGTTTTTTCCTTGTTCATAAATCGCAAAATAGTTTTAGAATGATTTTTATAAACTAGAAGAACGACTCTACTTTGTGCCGGAATTTCGTTTGATTTGGTTCACATTTACCAGAGAACTAGACTCGTATATTTTTATATTTTGAGAGTGAAATTTTAGCTCAAAACATGAACCTGAGGCTTGCGTGACCAAGTGCGGTTACCATGGCAACAATACATCTGCCAATCAAAATATGCCTGTTTTTGTTCATCCCCCAAGGTAACCTACCTCCACACAAAAAATGGAGGGGTGTTAAAAATTTTCATTTCCAAGTTTGCTTCACTTTCCCAGAGAAGTGCTCTTAAATTTACTTTGAGGGAAGATGTTTCACAAGTGTTTGTTGCAGATGGAAGGAGAACCAATACGTATGGTACAGGGGTGATGACTTTGCGGATTGGAACTCAGGATGTCAGCCTGAGTGTATTAGTAGCTGACATCGAGGACTGCGCCATGTTAGGAATGGAATTCCTGTCAGATGTGGATGCAAAAATTGATCTGGTTCAGCAGCAACTTGTTATTAATGGAGAGGCGGTTGACTGTTGTAGTGAGAGTTGCCAGCAGCTGAGTCTGAGGTGTGTGATACGTTGTGTTGTAGCAATTGAACCGCATTGTGAGGCAGTGATACCAGTTCATCTCATCCAACGACAGTCGGTGGCTAAGTCTGAGAAAACCAATCAAGGACTTCGCATCTGAGAGCCGTGTGGATCCCGTTTACAAGACAAGGGCCTATACATTGGGAGAACTCTGGTCTCTGCAGGAAAGACTGGCCTTGTACCTGTTAGAATTCTGAACACCTCTGACAAAATGCAAACCATTGGAGCTCAAACCGTAGTAGCTGTAGCCAAACCAGTAACTAGTGTAGCAGAGTTAGAGCTTCCTGGAGTGGACTCACAGTGCTCCCCAAGTGAAGTGGAGCAGACTGAGAGGGATGTAGAGACGAAGGGAGATACACTGCCAGAACCACTCAGACAACTCTGGGAACGCAGCTCGGAAGAGCTAACTGAGGGGGAACGTGAGGAAGTGGCCCAACTGCTACACCGATGCAAAGATGTGTTTTCACTGTCGGAGCTGGATCTGGGAAGAACCAACCTGCTTACACACTGCATAGACACAGGAAATGCAAGGCCCATAAAGCAGCAGCCTCGCCGAACATCGCCATCAAAGCATGCAGAAATTGACAAACAAGTAGAAGATCTATTGGAAAGAGGCATTGTGAAGAAATCTAATAGTCCTTGGTCGTCTCCAGTGGTACTAGTAACCAAGAAAGATGGCACCTAGAGGTTCTGCGTTGACTACAGAGAGGTTAATGTGGTCACAGTTAAAGATGCCTATCCGCTCCCACGTATTGACGATTCCCTTTGTGCACTCTCTGGAGCAAAGTGGTTCTCTACCCTAGATTTGGCTTCCGGGTATTGGCAGGTTCCAATGGATCCAGCGCGTAGTTGTAAAGCTGCCTTCGTAACCACATCTGGTCGCTATGAATGGACTGTCACGCCTTTCGGTCTGACCTCCTCTCCAAGCACCTTTGAGCGATTAATGGAACTGATCTTAGTGGGACTAAGGTTTGAAACCTGCTTAATCTACTTGGACGACGCAATTGTGTACGGTAGAACATTTCAAGAAGAATTGGAGCGTTTGGAGGAAGTATTCCGTCGGTTTGTCTCAGCCGGACTTAAATTGAAGCCAAGCAAATGTGTGCTGTTTCAGAAGAGTGTTGCTTATCTGGGTCATATTGTGTCTGAGAATGGCATTGAGACTGATCCTGCGAAGGTTGAGCGAGTTTGCGAGTGGCCAGTGCCTGAGAATTCGACTGAGGTTAAAAGCTTTCTAAGACTTGCAGGTTACTACCGCAGATTTGTTCCTAATTTTGCCAGCGTGGCCAGGCCCCTTCATAAACTGACCGAAGCTAATGTTGACTTTGCTTGGACATCAGAGTGCCAGACTGTGAGTCTTCATTTGACGCATTAAAGAAGTTGCTGTCCACGGCTCCTATTCTGTCTTACCCTGACTTCTCTGCGGAGTTCATACTAGACACTGATGCCAGCGATCATGGAATTGGAGCCGTCCTAAGTCAGTTGAAGGATGGGGTCGAACACCCTGTCGCCTTTGCAAGCCGAACATCGACTAAAGCTGAGAGAAACTATTGTGTCACGCGGGAAAAGAATTGCTTACTGTTGTGGAGTTCGTCAAGCAGTTTCGTCATTATTTACAGGGACCAAAATTTCGAATCCGAACCGACCATGCACCGCTTCGCTCAGTACTTAAAGTCAAGGAACCAGAGGGACAGTTAGCAAGATGGATAGAGCTCCTAAGTCCATTAAACTATGAGATTGAGTATAGGGAAAGGCAGCGGCATCAAAATGCTGACACCATGTCACGAAGACCTTGTAGTGATGGCTGCAAATGGTGTAAGGAGTGGAAGAAGGCTGAACAAATGGTTAGTGTTGCTGTTCAGACTGAAGTTTCACTTGCTGGGAGTGACGAGTTTGTTGTAAGGCAGACAGGGAGTCCTCATGTTGAGCAAGATGGAGCAGAATTGTCTTCAGCTGCTACTGAACATTGTGTGCCCACTGACGAACTCAGCACCAGATGCAACACAATCAAATTAGAACCAACTTGGACTCGAGAGTACCTTCGTGATCAACAAGAAGCTGATCTCAGTCTTAAAGTGATACTCCAGTTTAAAAAGGCAGGTGCTGTCAGGCCGCAGTGGGAAGATGTGTCTCCATGTGACCGTACAGTCAAGTCACTCTGGGCTCAGTGGGATCAACTGGAAATTCACGATCGGGTGCCTTGCCGAAGATGGGAAGAGCGCCAGGGTGAGCTACCAGATTATCCTTCCCCGAGATCTGTGAGACACTGCTCTAAAGGCACACCACGACCACACCACGGCCAGCCATCGAGGTATCAATAAGACCCTTGCAGCAGTGAGATCACGTTACTACTGGCCAGGGCTGACTACACAAGTCAAGAGATGGGTCAGAATATGTCACGAGTGTGGTGCAAAGAAGAACTGGGGAAGAAAGCAACGTTCACCACTAAAGCAGTATGTGGTGGGTGCGCCAATGGAACGGCTTGCGATGGACATACTGGGACCCCTGCCGCTGACCCCTCGTGGGAATAGATTTGTACTTGTGGTGACAGACTACTTCACAAAGTGGACAGAGAGTTATGCCATCCCAAATCAAGAAGCCGTTACAGTGGCTGAGAAGTTGGTGGGTGAATTTGTGTGCCGATTTGGAGTTCCTCGTGAGTTGCACAGTGATCAAGGGACTAACTTTGAGTCCAAAGTTATGGCTGAAGTATGTAAGCTCTTGGACATTGAGAAAACTAGAACATCTCCGTTGCATCCACAGTCAGACGGCCAAGTGGAACGGTACAACCGGACATTGATTGAAATGCTGCGAGGTAAACTGAAAGAAACTCAGGAGGACTGGGACCTGCAGCTTCAACCGTGCATGATGGCGTACAGAAGTTCCATTCACGAATCGACAGGGGAGACTCCAAACATGCTAATGCTGGGGCAGGAGATTGAAGTACCACGGGATGTGATCACTGAGCCACCGGTGGACTCACCACCTCTGACAACCGAGTATGCGCTGGCTCTCCAACAGAGACTGGCTGGTGCCCACGAGACAGCACGAAGACACCTCAGCAAAGCCGCAGAACGTCAGAAGCGGAATTATGACAAGCCAGTGTCCAGTAAACCATTTCGGATAGGAGACAGCGTCTGGCTGCACAACATTCGCCGGAAGAAGGGAAGGAACCCCAAATTGGATTGCCCTTGGGAAGGCCCTTACTTAGTAGTGTCAAAGCTGTCAGATGTTACCTATCGAATTCAAAGAAGCCGAAGAGCAAAACCTAAGGTGATCCACGCTGATCGTCTCAAGCCGTATCTTGGACCTGCATTAGAGAGCTGGATTGTAGAGAGGGGAGAGACTGATGTGCTTGCTGTGTCCCCGGTTGGGTGCGCCGAAAGAAGTGAGCCTGTTAACCCGGGTGGCTCTGTGTCGGCTGAACTAAGAGAAGGCCATGTGGATGGGAGCCCTCCAAGGGTTTCCATGGAGTCTCCAAACCCAACTGCACCGGAGATGCCCGAAAGGACTGACTCAGATGCGGAGAACAGTGAAACTGAATTTAACGTGGATAATGACTCTGATGCAGATGTACGTAGTGATGCCCTACCAGTTGTCGAAGGAGAGAGCGTAGCTATGAACGGGCAAGCCGCCCCTCCCAGTGTACCTGAGAGCCCCGCGCAGAATTTGAAGAGCCGTTACGGAAGGGGGGTGGAGGAAACCAGAACGTAATGGTGAATGGGAGTAGCCCTTTCACTAGCTTGAACATTAAACAGTTGAAATTTCAAAAGATTAATTAGAGATTTGGGTGGATTAGCTGCCACTGGACTGTAGTTTCGTTTTTTCATGTTTCCAGTTTTCAGTTGTCACACTGGGACAGTGTTCATTAAAGGAGGGGACAGTGTAGCGGAAGCCCTACCGCACCCCCATAGGGATAGTTTTGTTAGACTTGTTACCACTCCCTTGCGGGGAGGTTGTCGTTTTTTCCTGTAATAAACAACATGGCCGCTTGATGTGAATCTGCCTGATCTGTGCAAGTGTTCTGTTTCCGGACCCGGGATGC
This sequence comes from Siderastrea siderea, assembly GCA_964030785.1. Lineage (NCBI taxonomy): Eukaryota > Metazoa > Cnidaria > Anthozoa > Scleractinia > Rhizangiidae > Siderastrea > Siderastrea siderea. Next base: position 24,469,176 of record OZ034979.1, on the reverse strand, counting down.
AGTCGTCAGAATAGTTCATGGAGTGTATACGTGAGAAAGATATAAACAGACCAAAAACTTTCGGCCGTATACTTCATTGACCCAATGAGAGGAAGATAAAGCGACTAATCAGTAGCCGTTTTGTTCGTGACCGCATTGTAGAAGCAAAAAATAATTGGAGGTAACGCGACGAGAGCGACCGGACAATTCAATGCAACTATATAGTGAGAGCCAGGTTCCAGTAGCAAGGACTTGTATACGTTAAAAAATAAATACTTCGCAATTATAGGTGCCATGCGTTTACGGTATCTTGCGTAAGTCCTTCCACATGGGCTTTTCGATTCCTTCGTCGTCTTCATCTTGGCTAGTGGTTCGTCCTGATCTGATTTGGTCGTAAATTACTTCAACATCTTGATTTCCCTCCTCTGCAATATCCTTTTCGTCGCGGCTACTCGATGATTCAGACATTTATTACCCATTTCCAAATCACTGGACATGGTTTTCTCCTAAAAATCCTCCTTCATGACATAAACTCAGTGAGCGTAAACAGAACCTCTGTCCCCAGGCGGTGTGCGTCACGAGATTTGACCAATCAGAACGCGTCATTTGTGTAGGCATTTTCGCGCTCGGAAAGGGCCGCTTCGAGAAGTGTATGAGGTGAAATTTTCGTTATTTTCGACGCTTGTGATTTTGTTCTCGGAATTATACCTCGTCCTAAAGTTTTTGGAATACCATATCTTAGTTCTGGTCAGGTTATCGTTGAAGGTAGATGTTTTAGTCGCGTTTATGAGAAGTTCAAAGTGGGCAGTTAGTTGAAAGCCGCCATGTTGATTTCACTGTTAATGTCACAGTTCTTTATGGACTCGAAGCTGCTTACTGTTAACGGTATTTGCCCATTATCTTGGCCAGTCAGGTAGTATAAATTTTCTTCTTTTGAAATTTCGGGGTCTACCCGGGTCGACCCCTTATAGTTTCTCCGTTACAAGCCGTTGAAAGTGTCGTAGAATGAAGAGATCGTGTAAACCAAGTAGCAGATCTCCCGGGAAACCGGCTGATAAAGTAGACCGAGATGAAAGCCGACACCAACGGAATAACATCAAACTTCCGCTCCGCAAAGGTTCCGCTCAAATTTGAACTAAAAAAGAGGAAAAAGGTCAATTTCTATAATGCCTCGGGCATTTCAGCCTTTTATCTCCGTTGGTTGTGTTTACGAGGTCCAAGCAGGTTACCCGGCACTGACCCGGGTGCTGTACAAAGTGAGCTTATTTTATAATACGATTTTTTTTAAAGTCGTTAGTGAAGCTGTTTCTTTTGTTGTTTTTTTGCCACAAGACATAAACAGTGATCTTATTTGTACATTCTGATAATAAAATGGTGAGCAAAACAACTTGTACAAGCAAAAGTTGGTACTGCTTTGTCACTGTTTAGTGTGTAATCTTATTATTTTCTGACAGTCAGCTCTACAACAACTGTGCACGTCTCTGCCACCAGTGGAATAGACTATGTATGAACTTTATTTCAGTGCTTAAATTTCGAGGCTAATAGCTTATCGGCTTAAGATACATATGGATATGTTCACACTTGGTGTCTGTGCCCCCATGTGCACAGACTGGTGCTGTGTTACTGGGTATCCGAAAATATGTAATAGTGTGTACACATTTTGAAAACGGAGCTCTCTTTTGCTCCATTAGAGGCAATTTAAAAATGTGAGCATAGGCAGGAGTTATTGGTATATAAGCGGACTGACAGAAGGTGTTTGCTAAGTTGTAACCTTGGAATTAAAGAAAGACATAAACACATGGAATTGATGATCACTTTAGAGCCCAAGCACAGATCTTCATCTCACAGTGTTGTAAGGTACCCAAATTCATGCATGAGTACTTGAAAAAAAGGTGTGTTCACCTATAAAAGTGCCCAGTGAAAATGGTAATCAGTGCAAAAAGCAATAGGTATCCTGTGTGTATGTCTCGTTTGGAAGTCTTCTACTACTCTGGTCTTTGATTTAGGAGTTTGAAGGTTTTCTTCTTTTTCTTTGCCATAGTGCTGCCACTGAGATACACTGTGTGCACCAGCCTTTTCTCACAGAGAAGATGAAATAAATATTTACTTGATATTCTTGGAAGCCTTGTAACCCAAACTACAAAGTGAAACAGTTGGAATAAAGTTGATTGTATTGCAAGTAAATTTTAGCACTGTGCTTTAGCACAGTAAATGAACTACACCCTCTAACTGACAAACAAGACAACAGTAAAGTAACTTACTGACTCCTGTCGGCAATATAACAAACACCAAAGTTTTTACAAGAACAGCTGCATTCAGGGGCCAATTCATTAAAACTTTTACGATTATTTACAAGTGTGCTGTTTTTCAAACTGTAAAACAATAGCTGCACTTGTAAAAGTTTTATTGAATTTACCCCTGGTCATTATCAGGTTCTGGTTGGAGCTTTGCCCATACTGCTTTGTCTTTAAAATGTCCATATACAGGTCTGGGGTGGCTAGCCACCTTTCAGACATGTCCAGAAACACAGGCCAGTGAGATATTTTAGAAGCAATTATCATGATAGCCATCACAAAGTGTCCTCAGGGATTAAAAGGAAATTTGAAGTGATCTGAAAATAACAATTGAAGCTGTCACATATAAAGGGCTTTCTCAACAATCCTTGCCTGTATTTCTGGAACCGTCAGCTTTCCCTAGCTCGTATGTGTCTTTTGTGGTATTACTGGAGTGTGGTAAAGAAACATTCATGGCAAAGCTGTAAGCTCCTGGCCTTGCTATAAATTTCTTCTCATCAAACTTCAGTAAGAGCACTGGCTTTGCAGGCAAGGTATTCCTAGAGGCAAAAATTATCCCTGAGCTCTGATAGTACACACTGTCAAATATGTGATGTTTCAATTACCAGATCAGATAACATTGTTAAACTTATTTACTATCCAGCCCACTATCCAGCCTACACATGTCCACGTAAAGGAGTAATCTACTCAAATGTTCCATACTTTCAACTGACTTGGTACAGACAAGACAGAGAAATACATTTTATTTTATAAAATAACTAAGATACTATGTGCACTCTGAGAGGCTGAGTTGTGTGTTTGCAGTTGAATAAAGTAAGGACAACATTTTCCTGTGTTTGGATGGCCTGATATACAGCAAACACTCAAGTGGGGGGGGGGGGGGGAATTCTCAAAAGTCTATATGCAACCCAGGCTGGGCACTCCCTGCAAACCCCCAAGGGTTTGCATAACTGTCTTGAATTCTCCCAACATTCTTGTGTTTATATCAGGCTATGCAAACACAGAAAACGTTTTTCTACCATTTGCTTGAATACAATGTTTCACAGTGAAACCTGTGGACAAAATTATTTTCACATATTTTCGGTAAAAGGAAACACCTCTCTTAAGCAGACAAGAAGGTCAATGAATAACATCGGTATCAAATTTTTTTTTTATAATCAGTGACTGTAGGAATGTAGGTTAGTAACTTGTTAAAATAGGAAGCAGAGGAGTATATATACATATGGAAGTATGGCTCTTCCTTGGGATCAGCATCACTAGTCTTATACCAAGGTTGACAAAACTGATGTACAGTGTTTGATATAAGAGAAAATAAAACATGCTTGATGAAGTACACACCTTTAGTAAAATCAAGGACAACAGCATAAATGATATTCTTAAAACAACAAAGGTTTTTATTTTTGTGTGGCCTTGAGCTTACATCAACAAACTTGGGGAATCCCTTTGAATGGCTGTTATCAGGAAAGACTTGAATTTCCAGGACGACTACCACAAGTAACATTTTGTCTAATACGTTTTCAGTAAGTTGTTAGGCTATTTCCTTGTGTTGCTTCCTTTGCCTGAAGGAAGATCTGATTTCCATGTTTGTAAAAAACCGTAATCACACCTTAGCCGGCTTTCTCACCTTGCTCGTTGGCCACGCTCTCTAATCTTTCCCGGTAGCGTAAGTCCGTGAACGATTCCAGCAAACTAAGTGTTGTGGATCTCTTTTACCGCTGATCTAGTCATAGGAAGCCCAAGCATAATATTTGAATATCATTAAAAATGGCGTTTCAAAATATAAGTCTTTGTATGGGATTTCGAAGCGAACATTTTGAGCAATACATAACAACGAACTAACTGAATTAAGTTCATGAAACATTACATGGTGTTGTTTGCTATCCTTACAAAGCAGTTTGGGCAATTTTAGGTCCATTTACTTAACGGTGTTAGTACGTGTATAATACATTGACAAGGAAGGAGTCATTTGGCCCGATTTAGCCACTATCACCGCTCGACACGTTTCGGAATTCGCTCGAATTTACCCACAAATATAGTTCAGGCTCCCATTCTGACTTAGCGACTTGACAAAGGGAAGACATACAAGTGATTTTCTCAAAACCAATTGCACATACCTCGTGACCCAAAAGAATTATCCACTGCACAAAATCATAATAGCATCTCAAAATAGGCCGCCATGGATCCGTGAGGATCCCGATAGCCCCGTTTGACCGCGGTCGGCACTGGTCACCAGTCAAATCATGCCCTTATGGGGAGGGCCACGCTCGTTTTGGTCGTGTTACAATTGTAGTAACTATGACGCGGTACGGACACAAAATTGTCGCTCCAACGTAGTCTGGTTTGCGCGAGAATGGTGGAATCCCTGCGCGGGACTCCGTGACCTTATGGAGAGAATTAAGTTATCGAAAGAAATTAAAACGGTCTTGGCCGTTAGAAACTGAAAACGAGTCAAGAAAAAGAGAAAGTGAACCGTGTTTCTCCTTCCTCCTATATTTCTATTCATGCGTGGTAAATTGAACATATTTGCGTTGATGTACAAAACGTTTTTAATACAGGTCAGTCTACTGCGTTAATTTTAAATACGTACTCTGCGTGAATTGAATGTGTTCAATTTTTTGGAATCGATAGGTTTTATATATCACTGAGGTATATTTTTTCGAACCGAAGTCGGCAAATTCATTTAAATTCATATCCTCACGCGCGTGAAAATGTTTTATTTTAGAATTGTTATAATTGTATATACAATATCTATTTCTATATTTGCATGAAGCCGGTCAGGTAACCTACTTATTAAAAAAGCAAGAAAATATACACCCTGAAAATGGATATAAATTCAGAAATGGGAATGATTTATTTTTGCTATCCGCTTGTAACACGCAGCGATTTTCTCACGCGAACCAGACTACGTTGGAGAGACAATTTGTGTCCGTACCGGGTCATAGTAACTACAAATGTAACACGACCAAAACGAGCATGGCCCTCCCGATAAGGGCATGATTTGACTGGTGTCCAGTGCCGACCGCGGTCAAACGGGGCTATCGGGATCCTCACGGATCCATGGCGGCCTATTTTGAGATGCTATTACGATTTTGTGCAGTGGATAATTCTTTTGGGACACGAGGTATGTGCAATTGGTTTTGAGAAAATCACTTGTATGTCTTCCTTTTGTCAAGTAGATAAGTCAGAATGGGATCCTGAACTAGATTTGTGGGTAAATTCGAGCGAATTCCGAAACGTGTCGAGCGGTGATAGTGGCTAAATCGGGCCAAATGACTCCTTCCTTGTCAATGTATTATACATGTACTAATACTGCACAGTAAGGTAAATGGACCTAAAATTGCTCAAAATGCGTTGTAAGGATAGCAAACAACACCATGTAATGTTTCATGAACTTTATTCAGTTAGTTTGCTGTTATGTATTGCTCGAAATGTTCGCTTCGAAATCCCATACAAAGTCTTATATTTTGAAACGCCATTTTTAATAATATTCAAATGTTATGCTTGGGTGTCCTGTGATCTAGTCAAAGTACCAAACAAATACGAAAAACTTTCCGAGAAACGAACGTTTCAGCTCTTGTTTACATAGTAGTCTGTGCGCATTCGATCGACTCCGAATCGTGAAAAAACGTATTCACCTGGTCCATGTAACCAAAACATTAACCAGTCAAAACAATCTACATTCGTGTCCTCAGTTATTCTTTTCAAAACGGGAAACAGAGTTTTAATTCTCATTTTTACCGCCATTGTAAAGTCTCTCGTGAGATGTTTACTCCATCGTGCCTATAGTGAAATGGACATCAGTTATATTTTTACCCATGACCCTTTGTGGGCCGTGACGCCACCGCCTGCTCTGTCCCCAAAATTGCGTCACAACCAAGGAATTTCGCAACAAACTCGATCCAGTCCTCTGACTATTTTTCTTCTTAATTTCGACCGTCCCCACCCATTCAGTTCCTGAATAATTTGGCCAAATTGTATAAAGTTGAACGTTCAAGTTGGAATAATATTGCTATTGATATTGAATCCACCGACTTTGAGAATAGATGGCGCTTAAAAACCTCATCCGCAAATTCACAGACGTGTTATTCGTTTTTTTGCTGGCTTGAAATGAAAAGAAAGCCAGCAGATATTGGCCGTGGTTCTACTAGCGCTTGACACCGTTGTAACTACGTTGTTTTTCAAATCTTAACTTACAACGTTGTAACAACGATGTAGATACTAAATGTAAAGAAGATCCTTGATGTAGATACTGGTGATTACATCAAATTTTATTGTTTTGTTGCTCGTGCTGAAGTGTTGATTATTCCCATAAGGATTCTAACAATTAGAATTTTATGTAAAACACCACTTTTACCTGTTTAATGCTCAATGTGTGATTTCGTTTTCCAACGACACTCGCGATAAAATGCAAAGAAAAAAATTCGCAAAGAAATTCACAGCAAGAACATACCTTGGTACACTTGATTCATCGTGATTGAAAGACATTTTCTACCAGGAGCCTGTTTCTACTTATTCGTCGTCCGAACTTAAAGTCGAAACACGTGTCCCTTTAATTTTAGCCCAGCATTTGCAATTTTTAGCCTGCGGGCTTGCTCATGCAATTCAGTTGGTGCCGAATATAGCTCGTGCGCGTGTTCATGCACTCGTGCACTTGCGGTAAACCTCCCTGCCAAGCCTAAAAATGTGATTGCTCAGCGTTGATTGGATTAAGATTTACAAGCTTTTTGGCGTTGCAAAGCAGCGTTGTAATTCTCTTTGAAAATTGAGGGGGCTACCATAGTAATAAACAATGGCACTATCAACAACTGGCAACCTCAAGGTGACCGGTTCCACTGGAAACGGCTTGAAAACGTTGTAACTCCGTTGTAAACTTGCCTGGTGGAATCACGGCTTTTGAAAAATGCCGCGTTACCCATTAACAAACAATAGTACTAACAATGAATGGCAACCTCAAGGTGACCGGTTCCTCTGTAAACGGTATGACAACGTTGTAACTCCGTTGTAAACTTGCCAAGTGGAACCACGGCCATTGTCTTGTGTTAGCTCGGGGACAAAAACAATGATATCCTAAGAATTAAGAATGTGACTGAATTTGCGATACATCCACAAACCCTAAGAAGAACTGACCGTTTGCTTTTTAAGTTGGGAAATAATACTGAAAACTGGATAGATGGTGGATAGATGCTTGAATTGCATTTTAGGCTAGCAACATAGTTAACATTATACATCTTAAAAGATGTGCCCCCAATGAAAAGTGATAAGTTACTTGACGACAATCTCAAGCCATTGTTTTAGTTGTTCGCTTTACGAATAGAAATGAAAAGTAAATTATTCCCAGTGCCATCTGATACGAGTCTTCCGGAGTCTCAGTTTGTTTATTAAAGAAGACGGCAACTTACTGTCAAAATATGGCCAACATTACGTTAAATTACCACTGGGCTGTACAATACGGCTACTGGATATAAAAATAATGATACGTGATCATTTACACTCGATAAACTTCATAATTGTCCATTTGGGAGAAGTATATCTGCCAACGTTTATTGTTTTCAATTGTAGCTTATTTTGGTTTCAATTCCTGGTCGCTGTCAATTTTTTGCGTGCGTCATCTCATGGCGGTCGTGATTTATTATGGAATATCAGCCCACCCCTTGGGCGCATTTGAACCGATTTTAAAATAAAAAGCCCCGTTCACTAAGAATTCTCGACGCAGACGAGAACTGTCCTCCCAAGTATGGCATGGTAAGTAACTAATTTGAAGTAGTGCTGTAGATACTCGTCAATACGTTATCTAAGGATGTGTTCAATTGGCCTTATACCTGGATAAGAATACACGGAATAATAGGAACAAATCCGTTTAAAATAGAGAACTTGATATTACTGAAATGTCAAACAGGGGCAGCCAAAGAGAAAATTTCAGCAAAATAATTGAAACGTCGTTTTCTGCCTTCTTAGGTTATTTTAGAGTATTTTTAAAGGCATATGTGTGTAACCTAGGTTGATCTGTTCGGCGTTTTTAGCTGAAACTTAAGGCGGCAAGAAAATTTTAAGAAACGGAATCCTATCCTGCGAATTTCCGAGCTGCTAATGTCCCTCCGAAAATGCTAGCTGGCCCAACTTTACACCCTAAACGACATATTTGCCCCTCCAAAAACGATAGGAATTAATCAGTTCCCTTGTTACGAATGTCTGAGGTGGTGTTTCGCCAAAGAAATGTCTAGTTTTCATTGCAATAAACTCCGAATATCTCAGGCGATCTTAGGCCTTTCGAATAGATGTTCCCCGAAGCGAACCATTGGGTGCCCCTGTGTCAAAGACATGTTGAATGCTTGTTTCAGTAAGAATTAAAAGAAATTACAGTCCCAAAAGGTGATAATTAAGGACTATTTCCTTAAATATTATTCTGTAATACGGCTATTGGAATCCATATTTTAACATTTGAAAATGTTGCCAAAACAACACAGCGTTGACTTATCTCGTCTTATATTACCCTTCCGTTGTTCTGAAACAAAGAGGCCTTGTATACCTCACGTTAAACTGTCGGTGACCATGATTTGATTCAAGCCGAACATGTGTTTCATTGGGTCAGTGAAGAGTGTTAGGAAATGTTTATGTGGCCACTGAAAATCGATGTCAGTTTTTCTTGTAATTAAGACTTCAATTGCATGAGTTGTGATGTACAATACACATCAGCGCGACAATTATGGAGTTTTATTTGTAAGTGGTGATTTTTGGAGTCGCTAGCTCAAATGTTTGAAAAGGTGGCTCCTGAAAATTTGGCCATTTATAGTTGGTCTGCTCTAAGACTCACCGCCTAAAACCTGCCACGCTGGGCATCTTGAAACTGCTAAGATGCTTGTTCTTTGTATATTTAAGGACATTCTAATTTCTTTTGAATGTTCTTCGTATCATGTGATTTTCTAGCCGTCGATAATGACGCAGCACTAGAGAGTAATGACCCAGCACTAGAGAGTAATTACCCAGCACATGATTAGAGAACAATGTTCTTGTCATTTCCAGCCAAATTTGCATTTGTATTTTTACTTTGACCTATTCTTTATTCTTAGCTTAACATTGTTTTTTGACGGAGCTATCACGAGACATTGACTACCAGCTCGCTTCTTATTTCATGCCAACAACAATGAAGTGAATCGTCTTTCAAGTTGTGGATAAAGCGCCTAACTGCCATTTATCATGAGAGCGAGTGGTGCACTCAATATCAATAACATTTACGCCATAGATCTACGACTGAACTTGCTATACACCCGCAAACGCCTTAAAAGAATTGACCAGTTGCTTTTTTAAAGTTGGGAAATAATTATGATAGGTAGAATTGCTTGAATGCTGTTTTAGGCCAGCAAGATAGTTGACGCTTTACATGTTTCAAGATGTACCCCTACAGAAGTCTGATAAAAAGTTAGTAACAATAACCTCCAGCCATTGATTTAGTTATTTAGTTCTGGAATACAAACGAAAAGTAGATTTATACATCAACTTGTATTTTGATTAGTGACTAGTCTGATACGAGTCTTCCGGAGTTTCAACTTGCTGTCAAAATATGGCCAACAGCACGTTAAATTACCACTGAGGTGTAAAATATGGCTACTGGATGTAAAAATAATGATACGTGATCATTTACACTTGATTAACTTCATAATTGTCCATTTGGGAGAAGTATATTTGTCAACGTTTATTGTTTTCAATTGTAGCTTAGTTTGGTTTCGATTCCTGGTCGCTGTCAATTTTTTTGCGTTCGTCATCTGATGGCGGTTGTGACTTATTATGACAGTTAATGGAATATCAGTTTACACCGTGGGCGCATTTGAACCGTTATTAAACAGGCAAGTTCACTGAGAATAGTCGATCCAGACAAGAATGAAGCTCATTTGAAGCAGTGCTGTAGATACGCGCATTGCCAAATACGTTATCTAAGGCTGCGTTCAATTGGCCTTATACCGGAATAAGAATGCACTGAATGATATAAAAACAAATTGCTTTAACATCGAGAACTTGAAATCACTGAAATGTCAAAAACATGTTGTAGCCTTTTTTCAGCAGAATTGCAAGAGAGTACAGTCTCAAAAAGTGATAATTTAGGACTATTTTCTAAAATAATAATGATATTCTTATCAAGAACAAACTCTGGGGAATGGTGGTCTCACAGTAGAATTCTACTATTAAAACGTTTTGGCCACTTGTAGGTAAACACGTGGTTGATTGTTTCAAGTACGCACATGAACATGGCGAGTTATCAAATTCTTAGATAAAAGCTATATATACCTTGTTGGAAAAGAAGGGGAAGGACAAAAGGTTGATAAAAAATTGGCGTCCAGTCTCTCTCATCAATGTCGACAACGAAATAATCTCTAAAACCAAGCGGCTGGAGCTAATCTTGCCAGACTCTAGTTCATTACAACCAGAATGCGTACGTGAAGGAAAGATCGATATTCGATGCTGTAAGAACCATTGATGATGTTTTAGAATACACCAAACATAGAAATCAGAGGTTCTCATCGCTATTGACTTTGAAAAGGCGTTCGATTATCTCGATCACAAATATCTTTTCAAAGACCTTCATGCGTTCAATTTTTGGCCTTCTTTCATCCAATGGACTCGTACATTTTATTCAAATATATTAAGTTGTGTCAACAACAACGGTTTTTCATCGGATTATTTCACGGTAGGCCGTGGTGTGCGGCAAGGTGATCCACTATCTCCGCTTCTGTTCATACTAGGATTGGAAATTCTCGTAAGACAGTAGTATTCGACAAAATGAAAAAATTCAGGGCTACCTATTCGTAACATTGAGGTAAAAGTGTCATTTTTTGCCAATGATCTGAGCTGTTTTCTCCGAAACATTGCTTCCTGTGATTTTCTCAAAGAAAATCTTGAGTAGTTTTTAAACTATTCAGGTCTTAAAGTTAATGAGGAAAAAAAAAAGAATTTTTTTCTTTTAGGCACATAGCAGTTGGAGGAAGAATTGTCACCCCACAGATTTCAATCTTCTATCAAAATTTTTGGTGTGCATTTTGACTACAATGATGTTACCAGGAGGAAAGCCAACTTTGACTCAATTTTGAAGTCTATTTTAAAAATTAAAAAAAAGTGCTGAGCATGTGGAGGTGGAGGCAGGGGTTTAACTCTCTTAGGTAGAATACAAATAGTAAAGTCATTTGCAATCCCCAAAATTATGTCCAAGGGAGCTTTAATTTTCTGCGCCTGGCAAACGTATCAGAGAAGTCAACAACTGAACTCTATTCGTTTATTTGGAAGGGGAAAGATAAAAGTAAACGTTCGACTTTATAAATGACATTGGTGATGGCGGCCTGAAAATGCTTCACCTTGAAGCCATGACTTCTGCGCAGCGAATTATGTGCCGTAAGAAATTAAATATATCGAGGAGTACGAAAGCCCCTGGAAGAATGCTTCAGATTTCTATTTAGCGAAAGTAGGTAGTAAATTTCTGCTACATTAGTAGTACATTGCGCTCGTATGGCAGATTTCCTGGCTTCTGATTGGTTGTTGGGTTGCCTAGTAACAGCAGTCGGAAACCGCTGACCAGGTGGAAAAAAGGGATCGTGGGCTCATGGGAACCGGAAGTCACGTGATTTTGAATGGGAAACCGCTGACCAGGTGGAAAAAAGGGATCGCGGGCGCATGGGAACCGGAAGTCACGTGATTTGGAATGGGAAACCGCTGACCAGGTGGAAAAAAGGGATCGCGGGCTCATGGGAACCGGAAGTCACGTGTTTTAGGATGGGAAACCGCTGGCAAGTATGAAAAAGGGATCGTGGGCTCAAGGGGAAGTAAAACCGCTGAGAAAACGCGGGCGCAAAGTCCAAAGTCCAATTGTGGGAACGGGGGTGATCCTTGAAAACAAGACAAAAAATGAATAAATCACATTTTATTGATTTGTTTTGCAATAACTGAGAAAATGGTTTTTTTTTCCTGAGTGTTCCTCTTTGATAAGTGTTCCTTTTATGATGAGTTTACTGAGAACTCAAAATGTTCTTCATGTGTGAAAGGACTTCGCTTTGGGTGTGGCCAAGAAAATGGGGTATGTTGCTGATTGTATCCGGATTCTTGAAGATTTTTCCCCAGAATCCTTCAATGGCTTCGGTGCCTGTGTGGCAAATACCATACCACAGATAACCATTCCAGATACGTTCGACTTCTTTCACAAATCGGGGGTCTTGTTTCCAATCGTAATGGAGGATTTCAATGACTGTGGTGGAATGGCTTTGTTTGATGAAAACACAGTTGGGGATTAGATGAGGATTCTTTCTCCAGTTGTCAGCACAGGCTACATGACAGGGGTTTCGGCAGCAGCTCAATATGATATGATAGCTGACATCTTTGTGACAGACGATACACGGGGACTCAGGGACAGGATTCAGTTCTTTCATGTTTGAAATGACTTCGCTTGGGGTCTGGCCAAGAAACTCGATTTGATCAGATGAGCAATACCTGGGGCGGTGTTTTCCCCAGAACCCTTGGACGCCTGCCAAACATATGGGTTCACCGCACTTCAATTCATAACCGATACCATACCAGAGAGGAAGGAGGTGCTGTGAGATTCCCCGTCCAGTATGTTGGTACCAGTGACGTTTGACTTCTTTCATAAATTGGGGGTCTTTTTTCCATTCTTCATGAAGGATTTCAAGGACTTGGAGGCTAGTTCCTTGTAGACATCTAAAGCAAGGCGAGTGAGGATAGGTAGTTTTTTTTCCCTGCTGTTTGGCACAGGTTAGATGACAGGGTTGTTCGCAGCACATCAAAATGGATGGTTTGGTGACAGGTTTCTTACACACCAGGCATGGTTGGGGTTGAGCCATCACTTGTTGGGTTTTCTGGATCATCCATGAGTTGAAGTGTGAAATGAGACGGGGGTTTTTATAGAGAAAGAAGGGGGTCACGTGGGGAGGGAAGGGACCAATGAGAGAAAGACCCCATCATGCTTTGGGAGGGGAAGAGGTGGGGGTACCCCCCTCCCCCCCCCCCCTCCTTAGATAGACCATGGTGCATTGCGCGAATCAGGGTATATAAGTCAAGCGAGGCCACAGGGCGTCACTCTTAGCTTTGAGCCGGTCCTGAGCGACTTATGTCAGTTGAGCCCAAAATGTCTGAAACGAGAACGCCCTTGGGTTCCCTGGGCAGTGAGGTGAATGTGGGAGGAGAGGAGGTGTTGAGGAGACGTGTCGGCCCGGAGCAATCGCCCATCCAGCGCCAAATTTCGGGCATGTACGCCAGAAGGGAGGAGTCATGGCGCCCCCTTACACGACAACGCGTGGAGGCGTTTATTCGGTTGTTTTTGCTGTGTTTTGTTCAGCCGGAGAATGGTCACCCACTCCACCCAGGCACGTACCGTAAGTTAAAGAGAAGCCTGGCGCAGCGTATTATCCCTTGGATGGAGCGCCGTATAATACCGACCAGGGAGGAGAGATATTGGCCCATTAGCATGCGACTGTTCGAGGAACTGGATTTCTATATGGCTGCGCATCTGCCGGAACTGTACTGTGGTAATCAGTGGGGAACAATTATGCATTTTTATCGAGAAGTCAAGAAAGCGGAGGAACGGGAAAGACGGGAAAGACGGGAACGAGCCAGTCGTGTTCGACGCGTTTTGTTTGTGTAAATAGACTTGAACATTTTTATTCGTGTTGCGTTTTGTATTGTGAGTCAAGGCTACTGTGCGTCAAGAGACATTTATTTATGATCCACGTGCAAAGTCAGTGTTGTCAGTTTTTATTTTTTAATTAAAAAAAAAAAAAAAAGAGTTGATGTTTTTTACAAAGGGTGGTCTGTGTTCTTTGCCACGCGGGTGGGGTGTTCCTATTTACAATTGGAAAAGCTATCTACAATTTTAAAAAAATAAAAAGTAAAAGCTATGTACAATGGGGGAAAAAATAAAAACTAAAAGAAAAGCTATGTACAATTCCAAAAGTAAAAACTAAAAAAAATTACAAATGAAAGTCTTCCAGTTCCATACGTAATTGATCAATGTTCTCGGGTAGACAGAAGGTGCGGTTGAACAAAGCTTGAATTTCGGCTCGGGTTTTCTCGTCCACATCCCGGGATCCCACAATAGCACTGCTTTGATGTAGGGTGGGCTTTTTAGGTCCCCAAGGAACAAATTGACTGCCAGTGACCAGGGTGGCGGCATTCTCATTGACTTGGTAGTAATGGTCCGAGCGGTACCATGATTGACTGGGTATATCAAACAGGTAGACGGGTTTGCCTTGATCCATAGCCAATTGCACCGTCCAACCAGTGCCTCCTTTCACGCGTTTATGATCCGGTTCCAAGATGCCAAAGGCATAGATGGTATGGGCTTTTTTGGCCAATTGATAATTACGTTGCAGCAATTGCAAGGTGTAAAAATGACTGGGCATTTGTTTGCCTAGTTTCTCCGCTGCCTGGTGAAGATGAGGGTTGGCCAGCATCAGGACTTCCACCGTAGAAGGGGTGATGAAAGTGGCTCGAGGATGGTTCGGGGGGACCAGGACTTCTAGTTGCATCCCAAAGTGTTCTTCCACAAGGGCATCCGTACCTTTGGCTCCCCCGGTATAGACCACATGGCCATGACCCACTTGCAGTTCCAAGGCACCGAGATCTTGTTCTCCGATCATGATGTCTGGGGGCATGGCTTTTGAGAATGAAGATCTAGTGACCAAGGGACCGTCTTAAATAGGGACAACGGACCAATGGGAAGACAAGAGGTCCTTAGTTGGATTGAACAAGCTGACCAATGGGAAGATAACAAGTCCTTATAGGGATAGGAGAAGCTGACCAATGACAGTCAAGGGTCTAAGGTATAAAAAGGCATGGTCGGTAGGGGGTGACATCAACCTTTGAGTACGATGTCTGTCGATCGGAAGAGAAAATCAACCCATCCCCCAGAGGGGAAGAAGAAGAAGAAGGCCATTCAACATATGACGCCCGTGGACTGTGATCCTGTGGTCTGCGACGTGGTGGAAGACACCCGAGCTGCTGTGGAAGATATGATGAAAGAATTGAATGACATGGTGGAGCAATCACCCCCATCACCTCAATTCACCTTGACGACCGTGTATGATCCTCCCAGTTCAGTGGACACTATGGTATGTCCTTACCATGAGGTGCGTTTGGAGGCCCGAGAATCTCAAAAGGGATGGAAGTATGTGAAATGTCCCATGCAACCGTGTTTGCTGTTTTGTGGTCAAGATCAAGTTCTGGAGTATATGAAAGCCGTGTATAGTCAACCTCATGTAGAAGTGTTGGACATGTGGGGTGGTTTGCAATGCTTTTGCCGTGAACCCGCCACGCTTCAACAGAGTCATTCGACTCAGAACCCCGATCGGCTGTTTCTGACTTGTTCCAAGAAAACGTGTGGCTTCTTCCGATGGGCCGATCAACCCTTGGGTTCCAAGTACTGGACGTGGTTTCATGACAACCCTCCCAAAAAAGCCGACCAACAAGCTGAATCTCCCACCCGTGATGCTCAAGGATATCCCAAGAGGGGCTATGACATCCCTGGCCCTCCAGTCCGAAGGAAAGAGGACAGGCCCCTGACAGATTATGAGAAACAATTGTTACGAGAAATTCAAGAGCTCAAGAACCGTCAAGAAATGATGGTAGCCCCAGCTCCACCACCCCCTAAGTACAGTGACAGTGTAGACAACTGGCAGAAAGGTCTAGAGACCGTCAGCTATGGCCGTCTAGGTCTCTTTTAAATGAGAGAACGAATAAAATTTTTTATCAATGTCGCCATGGAGTCTGTATGTGATGTGTGGGAGTCTATCTTGTCCCTGGGGCAATGGCAATGTCATCAAACCCTTTGTCAAGTCTTATATGATCACCAACCCGGGTCCCAAATCCCCATACCCCGTTGTCCCGAGGACACGCATCCTCTCCACCTCTTTGAAGAAACTCATGTCGACCGCAACCTATATCGATGGGTGGTGTTTGTCTTATGGTTAAAAGGTCACCCAGAGGCATGGCAATGGTATCGAATCATTCAAAAGCAGCATCCCCACACAGTCCCCACCATATCGACCTTATGGGATGAATGCCAAAAAGTATGGCCCCTCGAAAGAAAAAGGTCTCCCCATCATGGTTGAATCGTTACCACGATCCTCGAGCCCCCGGCAGTTTAGGTGGGGTGCAACGGTTTGCTAAAGCCCATCGTCTCCCTTTGAAAAAAGCTCAACGGGTTTTGGAACGGGATTTGGCCTATACGTTACATAAACCACGACGTCGTCGTTTTCCCACCGTCCCCGTGATCGTAGGAGGATTAGATGATCAATGGGCCGCGGATTTAGTGGAAGTGCAACCCTTGGCCAAGTATAATCGGGGCATACGCTACTTGTTGACGGTCGTGGATGTGTTGTCCAAGTATGCGTGGGTGGAACCGTTGAAAGACAAAACCGGGGTGGCCTTGGTTCATGCCTTTGACAAGATTTTGAAAGGACGACGTCACCCTAATCGATTGCAAACGGATCGAGGGAAAGAATTTTATAATCGGACCTTTCAACGATGGCTGGACGAGCAAGGCATTCAACATTTTTCGACGGAAGGGGATGCCAAAGCCAGTGTGGTGGAACGATTTAATCGCACCTTGAAAGAACGGTTGTACCGTTATTTCACCGCGGCCAACACCTTACAGTTTGACGATGTCTTACCCGAGTTGGTGCAGGGGTATAATGCCACCCGGCATCGAAGTATTGGTATGGCCCCTCAAGACGTGACATGGGACAACGAAGAAGCCGTGTGGAAACGATTGTATGCCCAACGGTTGAAAGACCAGAAAAAACCTAAATTCAAAGTAGGAGATCGTGTCCGTCTCAATAAGATTCATCGTACCTTTGCCAAAGGCTATTTACCCGGTTGGACCGAAGAAGTGTTTGTCGTGCATCGGGTGATCCCGGGATCTGTGCCCACGTATAAGATTCACGAATGGGATGATACCCCTGTCCAAGGCACGTTTTATGAAGAGGATTTACAAAAAGTCCATGTATCCGAGGTGTTTCGCATCGAGAAGGTACTTAAGCGACAAAAAGATCGTTGGTTGGTCAAGTGGAAAGGGTGGCCCGACAAGTACAATAGTTGGATTCGTAGTCAAGACGTCACGTCTCTACAACCACCCCAGAGGAAAAGCCCACCCAAACGACAACTGAAGACTAAAGAGACAAGCCCACCCAAAAGACGACGACGTGACTAAACAATGACGTTGGTGCCCAACTCTTCGTTTTACGTGACGTTGATGAGTCATGCGAGTACCAAAGAGTTTCCTGGGAACAAGAGTCATCATTTCAGAAACCGATTACCTAAACCCATCCGATTTGTGGGACGAGGATGGATGGTGGGTATGGTGAGTTTATCCTTACCCACCATTCCAGTGATAGCGGAAGAAGGAGGCGTGGGTGATTCCCATCCTCTGTTGTACGTACGATGGCACGAACGGGTGTATACCAAAGACGATTTTGGGAACGATCACTGGTACCATGAACGTCGCGAACTCACTGTGTACGGACGAGATATGAGAAAGGAATTGGCCTCGTCGACGGGATCGCACTTTTTTCATCAACTGGTGTACCGTTACGTGCAAGCCCGTGCCAAAGAAACCAAACCCAAAAACAAATGGGCCGAGGACAATGGCGTCAAATTGTACCCGACGTTTGAATGGACCTCCGAAGGGGATTTGGTGTTGAATACCGTCAATGTGGATTACAAACGACAAGTGGCACGCGTGTTATGGGGTCGAACCTTGGCGCTGAGAATGGGATGGATTGAACAAGTGTCCCCCGGCCAGTATCGATTGGGGCCCAATCTCTTGCAAGAATTTCATACGGACTCCATTCCCACCCCGTCCGATGTCCTGGATGGCAGCAACAAGCCCGCCTTTTGGAAAGTGGATGGGGATTATCTGAACTTGAGTATGACGTGTAATTGGCGGTTTGTGAATGTGAACCAGACCTTTCGTCCCTCGTTGGAATTTCCCTCCACGCGTCCTTTGCACGTGTATTGTGATGTAGGGACCAGCAGTATGGTAGGGGGTCGCATCACCGATCTCTTACGAGAAATCAAGTACCAGCCTCAAAACACCACCCACTTTGAACCTCGACATATTCAATATATCCCAGTACGCAACGAAGTGGTGGAAATCGTCGAAACCCAGATGGCCGAAACCAATGGGGATCTGGTGAAATTTGGTGAAGGGCGTACCCTTCTGACCCTCCACTTTAAAAGGGAAGTGGTGGTGTGAAGAAGAAAGACAACATGTCGTTCTACGTGACGTTACCCAGTCATGCCAACCGACGTGAATTTCCCAACAACCAAGCCAATTCCTTCAAGATTCGTTTACCTCAACCGTTACAGCTCACGGGAGGTGGTTGGCAAGTGGGGTTGAGTGCCATTTCCTTACCGGACACGGGGGTCAACATTTTTAATCTGCTGCCATCGGATCAGTTCGTGTTTGGTACCTCTTGTTATCGAATGACCTCCTCCGCGGGGCGTAAGGTCTTTAGCTTCAATATGAAAATGGACGATTTGAAACATGATGATTCCATTGTGGATGGCGTGACCTTCATGAAAGCCTTTTTTCATTGGGTGAGACAACGTATGAACTATTCTTACATGGGCTACTATGGCGCACCGTATGCGGAGCGGGGAAAGAAGACGTGTACAACCTTTGAGTGGGACGGCGAGGATTTGGTCATGAACAATCGCAATATCATACGGTACAAGTACGTGCTTCCATACAAAGACAACGCGACGATGTTCGTCCCTCACTTTGCCATTCATCATGTGATGGCCGAAAAAATGGGATGGTTTAAAAAAAACGATGCAGGAAACTATGAGTTGGGACCCAACTTGAACATGGAATTCCGTGATGACAAGGTTCCCAACAATAGTGACATTGAATTAAGAAATAGCAAGAACGAGCCGGAGTATTATCAAGTGAGCGTGGATGGTGCTGGGACCACGTGGATTTGGTTGAGTTTCAGCGTGAATTGGCGTTTCACCAATTTGAATGTAGCGTTTCGTACGGTGGTGGGTGACCCCACACGATCGTTGCACGTGTACTCCGACGTGGCAGGCAGCAGTGTGGTGGGCAATCGCGTGACTGATTTGTTACGTGAAATCCAGTACAAGCGAGAAGGACGAGGCACCATGTACTTTGAACCGTTGCACATTCAATACCTACCTCTTCGTAACGAAGTGGTGGAAATGATTCACGTTCAAGTCGCTGAAACCATTGGTAGAGGAGGAGACTTGGTCAAGTTTGGTGAAGGTCATACCATTGTCACGTTACACTTCAAAAAGACATAAAAAAGAGAGACGAGAAGGGAACCCAAATCAATCATGCCTCCGAAACGACGACGACGACGACGACGACGTCGACCACAGCGTCCACAAGCGGGGGAAGGGGTCAACGCGGTGATTGCCGGGATTCCTAAGGCCGCTTGGTCCATCACCAAAGGGGTAGAAAAGTTAGCCAAAAAGAATTACCTAAGATCAACGAAGAAACGTATGGAAGAAATGCGAAGTGGGAAACGCAAACGGTGGGCGGGGGAATCGTTTACGTGCAACGTCATGTGAGTATAAAAAGAAAACAAGGGTTGTGAAAAACAAACAAAGATGCCCAAGACAAGAGTGCGTCGAAGGAGACGAAGAAGGCAACGAGGGGGTCTCTTGCCCCTGGCGGCCCTCATTCCAGCCTTGATCGCTGGAGGGAAAGCTGTGGCGTTGGGTGCCGCAAGTGGTGCCGCGAGTTACGGGGCTAAAAAAGGGTTGGAAGCCGCTTTTCGGAAAAAGCGACGATGACGGTATAAAAAGGGGAGTCCCATAAAGCCCAAACAAAACGTTTATCCCTGGTGAAGAAGAAGACACCATGCGTGGGGGAAGTTTGACACGATTTCGAACCGACGAGTGGTATGATCAACAAGGCAAAGGAGTGATGACGGATCTGATGCGTGGGGGGTTGCAAGGTCTTATAAGGACGCGAAATCCTTTAAAATTGCCTAGTAATATCAAGAGAGGCTTGGAAACGGGTTTGACACGAGGTATCAAACGCAAAGCCGAAGACGTCCTTAAAAAGGAAATCACCAAACAAGCCAAGAAAGCGTTGAATCAGAAGAACGTGAAAGACGCCGTGCGTGTAGCCACTGCCTTATTTCCCAAACAAACCAAACGTGCACGTGATATTTTGGGAGTGTGAACATGGAACCCGTGCATTCACGACCTCGACGGATTCGTAGTAATCGAGGGTTGTCTCAATGGGGAGGACTGTATCCGTTTTGGAAACTCATGCGACGACAACGTGGTGGATGGTTGAGTCCCGAGGTGATGAGAGTCCCCGGGTTTGATTTGAGACAACGTTTAGCACGACGACGACGACGCTATAAAAACCCCTCACGACGACGACGGGGTACCACTCGACGACGTTAAACATGCCTGACGTGAGTACACAAACCGCCCCGGCTCACGAGCGTTCCGAAGGGACCGTCAACCCTGCCTTACGGATTTTCAAGGTGCCACCGACCGACATTAGCATCAATGCCTATCGCATGGTCACCATTCAACCCACCACCACGGGTATCAATCCCATGGAATTCATCATACCGGGGTTGGACGATTTTGTGGATTTGGGACGCAGTTACTTTACCATGGAATTGAGTTTGAAAAAGGACGATGCCGGGAACTTGGTGGCCAATCAGAAATTGTGGCCCGTCAATAATTTGGCCCATTCCATCATCAAACAAATTGACTTGCAGTTGAATGGCACGTTGATCAGTCCACAATCCGACACGTATCATTACAAAGCTTACCTAGAAACCTTGCTGAATTATGACCGAGAAGATGGCAAGACCGTGTTAGGACCCCAAGGATGGTTCAATCAAGTGGATTTCCCACCCCAATGGACCGCCGCCAACACAAACTATGCAGGACCTGATGCTGCCTATACCGCTCTCAGTGCCAACCACAAAGGAGCCTTGGCCGCCATGGTAGCCGAAACCGCCAAGTATGCTGCAGGTGTCACCCACAGTCTAGTGTTTACCCCCCACTTGGAAGTCTTTCACACTGGCAAATTGTTGGTGCCTGGCATCGAAATCAAGATGAAATTTCATTTCAATGGTCCCAGCCTGTTTTTGAATGGAGTGGCTCTAGCTGGCCGATTGATGGAAGGGGATGTGAAACTACGGTTTCATCTCTGCCAACTGCGTTTGAATGACGCCATCTACCAGAGTATCTCTAGCAAAAGACACAATGAAGGCCAAGTGGCGGCTTACCCGACCGTCCGCAGTGAAATCCGGACCTTCAGCATGCAAGGCAACCTGGTCCGCTTTGATATCCCCAACCTGTTTCAAAACAGAATACCTGACCGATTGATTGTGGGATTACTGGACAGCCGTGCCTTCAATGGAGATGTGACCCGAGATCCGTTCTGTTTCCAGAAATTTGGGCTGACCTCCATTCGACAGATTGTCAAAGGAGAAGAATACCCTTATGAAACCCTCCAGTTAGTGCACAACAATGGCACCCGAGATAATCTAGGCTACTTCCGTTTTCTGCAAGCCAGTGGTGCTTGGTGTAAAAAGAAAGGCAATATGGTAGAACTGCTGGATTGGGGCGAAGATAAAAATTGTACCTTGTACATGTTTGACAATGTGGCCAATGGATGTGCTGACAGTCAAAACCTCAACCCCAAGCAAACGGGCGATTTACAATTGGTCTTGGAATTTGGAGCTGCCCCCAATACCAATATAACCGTACTCGTGTATGGAGAATTTGAGAATTTGCTGGAGATTGACAGGAACGGAGCCGTGTTGTATAACATTTACCAGCACTAAAGATGGAACATGTGGCCTTGAATAATGTGCAATTGGATTATTTAGCCCGAGACGACCCCCAATTGAACCCGGTCTTTTACGGGACGGTGGCCTGTGATCGTTTACCCAAGAGTCCTGTCAAGACTCAACCCCAAGGGTACATTGTGAATACCGACCCACACGATCAACCGGGACAACATTGGTTAGCGGTGTGGACGGATGGAAAGGTGTGTGAAGTCCTGGACAGTTATGCTTTGCCATTGGATACGTACGTGCAAGCTACCCCGTTACGAGATTGGATTGTCCAACATTGGAAGTATGTAGTGACCAATGGCAAGTCCCTCCAAGCCATTACAAGCAAGAGTTGTGGTGATTACGCCTTGTTGTACTTGAAAGCCAAAGCCCGTGGACGGACCTTGCAAGCGTTTTTAAATGAGTTTTCGGATCATGATTATGTTAGTAATGACCATCAAGCCGGTCAACGCCTTCAACAATTGATTGTAGGCCAAGAAGCCAGATGGTATCAACTCTGTTGTCATCCGTATCATCAATGTAATCATTAAATAAAAAAGTTCGTTGGAAAACGGTGTCGGAGTCGTAGCTCAGTGGGTAGAGCCTTTGGACCTTTGATTCAGATAGGGATTGGGTCGTGCGTGGGTTCGAGTCCCACCGATTCCAATAAAAAGGTGCCTTTTTTTTTTTCTAAGGGGTAGTTCGTCATCATCATGCAAACGGGGAAACCGTTTCGTTTTCATACGCCTTCCTCTATCTTGGTGGTGGGACCTTCGGGATGTGGGAAAACCGCGTTTACGGAAAAACTCTTGGTAGACAACCCGGAGTTGTTTGAAAGTCCACCGACCCAAATGCATTATTGTTATGGGGCCTGGCAAGATCGATTTCGAGGCATGCAAGATCAAGGGGTGGTGTTTCACGAAGGGATTCCCGATCATGAGGCCTTAGTGCAATGGTTTCCTGAAGGACAGGGGGTCCTGGTCTTGGATGATTTAATGGATGAAGGGAGTCACGATAAACGCGTGTTGGATTTATTCACCAAACATTCGCATCATCAAGGGGTGACGGTGCTCTACTTGTGCCAAGACATGTTTCCCGTGGGTCGCTATGCTAAAAGTATATCCCGCAATGCCCATTACATTGTGGCGTTCAAGAACCCTCGAGATCAATTAGGGGTACGCAATGTCATGCTTCAATCGTTTCCGACCACTTGGAAAGACACGTTGGAAACGTTTCATCAAGCCACTAAACGACCGTATGGGTATTTGGTCTTGGATTTACATCCCGCCTCCTCCGATCAACAACGGGTGTTGAGTCACCTGTTAAAAGACGAAGGATGGACTCGCACCTATCAAAAACGACTATAAAGGCACCCCCTTGGAACAGGTAAAAAGAGAAAAGCAACCATGGCCGATGATGACCGTCAACCTCCGCAATCGTACGATACCGTGTCCCCGGCGGGGGTGGGGGCGGCCAGCGGCAATCAAATGTCCACAAGCGCCTGGCAAGATTTGTATTTCACGGGAGACCAAGGCCTTCTCGACGTGGCCATGGAGGAAATGGAAGCCGAGCCCCTCTTTCAGTTTATGGAAGCTCTCCCCATTACCGGTAGAGATGGTGCGCCCCCTGCCCAGGCTTCTTCCCCAGCAGGGGTAGGAAGTCCAGGAAATCAATCATTCCAAAGCCCCCAGACCAGCCCGTTGTCTTCTGGTGCTCGAACCCCTGCGACTCCTCCAAGCGTACCCTTGGCAGCGGGTGCTCGAACAGCAGCGGGTCCTGGGGGTAATGGTAATGGGCGTGGTGGTGGACGTGGTGGACGTGGTGGTGGACGTGGTGGTGGTGGACGCGGTGGTGGAAGCGGTCGTGGTGGTGGTGGTGGTGGTGGTGGTGGTGGTGGTGGTGCTGGTGGTGGTGGTGGTGGAGGTGCTGGTGCTGGTGGTGCTGGTGGTGCTGGTGGTGCTGGTGGTGGAGGTGGTGGTGGAGGTGGAGGTGGAGGTGGTGGTGGTGGTGGTGGGGGTCGTCGTGGACGACGACCGAGACGAATACGAGGACGACGACGAAATACCCCCACTTCCCCTTTGACACCTGCCTCCAATCCAGCTACCCCTCGAGGATCTTGGACATCTGGGAGTTCTGGCCGAGCCCCTCGCACCTTGCGT
Source organism: Siderastrea siderea (assembly GCA_964030785.1). Lineage (NCBI taxonomy): Eukaryota > Metazoa > Cnidaria > Anthozoa > Scleractinia > Rhizangiidae > Siderastrea > Siderastrea siderea. The sequence goes on along the minus strand of OZ034979.1, from coordinate 24,444,921 downwards.
CAAGCGGATTTACAACGACGTTTACGTATGCTGTTACAAGATCAAGAACAGTTGGCCCAAGGACGTGAAATTGCTAATGTCACCATGACCAATAGCATTGTGACCAGTTATAAACAAGGAGGAGCACCGAGCGTACAAACCTCGTCGTCCCGTGTTTCGCCGTAAAGATGAAAACCGTCGTGTCGTTATTGAATGGATCCAAACAGCATGGTCTTCCCTTCCCCCCAGAATTATTACAACGCATGGATTCCTTGTATGCTTTTTATCATCAACAATGGTGGTGTTATCGAAAAATGTTGAATCATTACAGGTGTATCAATGCTTTGTTCAATGGCATGGCCTTACTCCTGATGGCTGCCGGTATGATTGCGGGTCCCCTTTTGGAAAATAGTACGTTGGTAGCCTGTTTGGCGGCCGTGGGCACCGTGGTCAATGGATGGAATGATTTTAAACAATACCGATTTAAAGTGACCATGAGTCGGTTTGCGTTTACCACCTATGCCAAAGCCTTGACCGAATTGAAAACCCATGTGCGGGGTATTCCCTTGGAGGATCTGGAACGATTTTTAATCAAGATGCAAACCTTGGATGATACCATTGTGGATTTCACCCCTCCATTACCCAAACGATGTGTCCAAGATTACCATGGTCATTTTGTGTACCAACCCTTGGAAGGCCTGTGCTATGTAGATGGATGTCCTCGTCCCTTGAGACCCAAAGAGTATTGGATCCATAAAAAGCCGCTCCCTCCTAGTCCCACACTCTTAGAACCATGGCCGTCCAACAACGACGACGACGCAGAAAAAGGAAACAACGAGGAGGGGCCTTAATGCGTCGCAAACCCCGTTTGGTGGATAAAATTGCCCATGGCATGAGTATGTTTCTATCAGGTCCCGCGCCTGGGTTTGGACTGGCTTTAGGCAAATTAGGCGGACAAGCCTTGAAAGGCATTACCGATAATGTACAACATGTCCGACGACAACGAGGTGGGGGTTGGTGGTCCGATTTCAAACGCAATACCCGTCAAGGCTATAAAGAGACGCAAGACCTCATCAAACAAGACAAAGTCCTTCAACGTCTATTGACGGGTCGACCATGGTGAGGAGGAGGAGACGACGCCGTCGTCAACGAGGCGGTTTTTTAAATCTATTGGTGCCCGCCATGGTAGGATTGGGGAAAGCCGCGGCCTTGGAAACGGATAAACGTATAAAACGCACGATTCAAAAAGCCAATCAACGGTATCGTCGTCGTCACCGATAAAGGATGCAACGTCTTCGACGTCAATTCCCGTTTTTACGGTCCATGTTACAAGAAGCCAATGGTTCCAAACGTCAAGAATTGTTACAACATGCCAATGCCGATCAAATCAATGCTGTGAGTGAACTGGTGTTGAACTTTTTAAAAAACAAGATTCCTGTGACCCCACCCATGCTGGCTAAACTTCAACCCTATAAAAAGGTACTACGTGATTTGGGACGTCGTCGACATTCCGTCAAAAAACGTCGTCAGTGGTTAGTCCAACAAAAAGGACAAGGGTTGTTTCAAGGACTTCACGAGGTGTTATGTCAATGTCTTCGTTAACCCTCCCTACGTGGATGACTCTATTACAAGAGGCCAATCGGTCCACCGACCAGTGGAAAGACGAGTGTCATTATTGGAAGCATAAATATCACCTGTTGTATCGAGAGTACCAACACATCTTGAGGGCCCGTCTTTGTAAGAGTTGCCGTGACCAGGAAGACGGGGAACTTTGCTCCGAGTGTAGTCAACGAACATGGACGAAGTGTACATGATTCCCCAAAAGGACTTGGAACAACTCATTCAATATTACAAAGGAGAACTCACCGAAAATGCCTTGTTGAACAAAGCCGCCACGCTCGCCGCCAAAAAACATGTGTTATTAGCCAACCCCCAATTACCCCCAGCCCTGGTCAATGCTCAAACCAAACCGTTGAGTCAAGAATTAATCAAGTTAACCAAACGCATTCGTCAATTTCCTGGTGGGGTGGGGGTTGGTGCACCGGGTGCTCCACCAGGCGAAGAAGGTGAGGAAGAAGCCGGAGATTTGGTAACGGGGCCCGTGGAACAATGGTTGAAGCGCATGATAAAAGGCAGCCCGTCGACTCCCAAACCACCCATTACCCCTGCAACCAAGAAAGGCAAAGGAGCAGCCACTACCAGTAAGATTCCCATTGTCAAGAAAGGGAGCCCATCCACCAGTCGAGGGGATAGCCGGTCGCGTTTAGAAGCCATTCGAGAACAGCGCAAGGCTTTGGAAAAAAAGTTAGCCGAGAGTCGCAAAGGCAAAGGACCCGCTCGTGAAGTGGAACGATTAAAACCTTTACCCGGTTGGGAAGATTGGGACCAAGGTAAAAAGTTACGACGTCGATTGGATTACGACGACAGTGACTAAAACATGCCCACCAAGAGGAGGAGAAGGGGACGCCCCCAACGAGGAGGGGCCTTGGATGTGCAAAAATGGATTGCAAAAACGGGGAAGGAATTTCATTGGCCTGGGTATCAGTACATGGGACCTGGCACCCATTTGGCCAAACGTCTGAAACGGGGGGATCCCGGCATCAATCGCTTGGACCAGATTGCTAAGCAACACGACATTGATTACAGCCGTGCTAAGAATTTGCAAGATAAATGGAAAGCCGATACCAAGATGATCCAAGCCATTGATCGATTACCCGGCAAGAAAAACAAGACGGAACGGGTGGTCAAGAAAATTATGCAAGCCAAGAAACGTTTAAAATTGTAAACATTTAATTAACATGTTGAGTCAAAAATGTTACATTGTTATTCTGTAGTTCGTGTTGAGTCTCAAGCAGGATTTGCGAGACAAAACCCCTTGTGGTGTAGACAATCCAGATAAAATAAAAACAATGTCACTTGTGTCATTTTTTGATTGATGAGTTGTCAAGTTCATTGTTCTGTCAAATACTGAGACGGATGTTCTTCCAAATACTGAGACGAAATGTTCTGCCAAATACTGAGACGAAAATGTTTTTACGTTACTAAATTATACATTAAATCCACCCCCTCGTCGGGGGACATGTCATGAACGAGGTCTTCAGGGGGCACCAATGCCTCCAAATCAAAGGAACAAGAGTCCTCCACATCCTTCAATAACTCGGTCCACTCGTCAGGCGTTATGTTCTGCAACAAAGACGAAAAGTCCTCCAAGTCAGAGGGGTCCAAGTCAGGGGGGCCCAAGTCAGGGGGGCCCAAGTCAGGGGGGTTGGTGACTTGCACACCCCCCGAATCCATATCCGTGAGAGTATAAGAATCTAGAAATGATTCACAAAAAGAAAAGTTCTCAGACATTTTAGGCGTCGATTTCTTAAAGTCCTCCAAGGGAATGGTCAGTTTCAAGGGTCCTAATGCTTTCATTTTCTCTTCCGTTTTCTGTCTCTCTACAGAAGGTAAGGAGGCACAAAAGTCATTCAAATAGGTTTCCAGAGAAGGTTGCGTCCTACAATTAGTCAATACCACCCGCAGTGTTTTGGGGCGACGCACGTGCTTCCTTTTGTTGTGGTAGTACCTTCTAGCGAGCTCCAAGAACCTCTCGCGGTTCGCCCAGTAGTACTCTCTTCTTTGCGCATGCAGTTTCTCCTGGTTCGCAGCACGATAGGCCCGACGAGCCGCCCGGGCTTTGGCCCTTTTATTGTACATCCTTTTGTACGCCAATATTCGTACACGATTCTTTTGACGATATTCACGCGCTTGGGCTCTCAAACGTTCCCGATGTTTCTCTCTATACTTTCGGTCGTATTCGGCACAACGTGCTCGGTTCTTTTGGGCCCATTTTTTTTTGACGGCACGCCGTTGCTCCTTATGCGTCTCCTCATAACGCCTTTTGGACTCCCGCACTCGATCCGGATATTGTTCTCGGTATCGTTTTTGGACAGCACGCACTTTCTCAGGGTACTTGCGTCGGTAGTTGGCTTTTTTCACAATATTCCTCGCTCGGGCTTTCTCTGGGTAGCGGGCATTGTACCTAGCTTTTTTGATGGCGTTCCGTCTCCGTCGTCGTTCGTCTTTCGTCAGTAACTCTGTCGTTTCGTCGTCGTCGTTCGGGTCATAGTCTATGTCGTTCAAGTCCTCGTCTGGGTCAGAGTCGTCGTCGTCGTCGTTCGGGTCATAGTCAATGTCGTTCAAGTCGTCGTCTGGGTCAGAGTCATCGTCGTCGTCGTTGTTTGGTCGGTACTTCACGGGGGGTCTGTGACGACGGTTGCTGCGGCGGAGGCCCTCTCTTTCTGGGGGCATGGGGCGATGGGGGCGGTGCTGGCGGAGGTGTCCGTGGACGTTTGAATTGGTACCGCCAGTAATCGCAACAGTAATCCAGCCCCTCCACAAACCACTCACACGTTAATTGAGGGTAGCACAGTGGGTGAAAGGGAGCCGCCTGTTCTGCCCGACGTCTCTGGGCTTCCACTTTTTCCGGCTCCAACTGCTTCAAAGTTTCCGCAAACTCAGCCAACTGATCGTCCTTCAGCAACAACTCCCTCTTCACTTTCTTCAAAATGTCTTCGACTTCCAAATCGAGCTCGAACTCTTCAAACGTCTCTAACAAATTCTCATGGTGAGAGTCCATGTTGAGATGTTCCAGCCCGAGGATCGATCTGTTTTATAGTCTCTCATTCGTTCCCGTGATGCACCATGGACCCTAACTAGAGAGGGGGGAGGGGGGTCCCCCCACCCCGTCCCACCCCTCCCTAGGGCACCCTGTTTAGTGATTGGCTCCTTCCCCTCCCACGTGACATTTTGGTTCTCTATAAAAACAGAGCCCCGATCTCCAGTGAGTTCATCTGATCATGTCCTCACAAGACAAGGACAATGTGGCGGGGCCAAGTGGCCTCGCCCACCATGAGGTTTTAGCCATGCTCGGTTTAACTGATTCGGACGATGACACCAATTCCTGTGTGGGGCCTTTGATTTGCACCGAAAACATGGCGGACAGTGACGACGACATTTGTGAAGAGGCCTTGAACCAATGGGAACAAAGTGGGGGTGGATTGGATCCCTCTGAACACGTTACCTTCGACTTTGAACTCGAACCTTTTGTGAATCGGAAGAGTGATCGCATGGGGGTACAAGAACGTCATTTCAAGACCCAGTTACGACAAAGGGGGAACTTGCTTCCAGGTCAAAATATAACCCAAGCTCTGCAAGATGGATTACGTCGAGCCGTCGATCAAGTGTTAACCACCACCCCCGACCTCCACGATCAAGATCGACTCTACTTTACCATAGCATCCGATCGCTTGCACAATAATTTTCAGGGGTGGGGATTACGTGCAGGTGAATGGCGTCGAGACACAGAACGGGTGGAAGCTCTGTTCCAACGTTTAGCCCAAGCCCTCAACAGCAACGAACAATTTGAAATGGATGACTCCTTTCAAGTCTCCATCACTCAAGTTCATCATGCTCCTCAAGGCACCGGCAGACCCCGTCGTGGGAAACCCGGCCATCCTACCATGGCCATGTTAACGGCCAACAAAAAATCGGTCATCCGCATCCAAAATGATGATGAGCTCTGTTGTGCCAGAGCCCTCGTGGTCGCCAAAGCTCGCGTGGACCAGCACCCGAAATTGGCATCCATTCGCCAGGGGTACGGTCCGCTGCAGAGACGTCTCGCTCTGGACCTCCAGAATGAAGCCCAGGTACCCTTGGGTCCTTGCAGCTATGACGCCTTGACCCAATTCAGTCAAGCCCCCTCCCTCACCGGTTACCAGATCATCCTGGTGGATGCACAGCGATCGTTCCACATCACCACGTTTGGACCCCTTTCTGACAAACAACTGATCCTGTTACACAACCAAGACCATTATGATGTCATCACCAAATTGCCAGGATTTTTTGGGTCCAGTTATGTGTGTGCGGATTGTTGGAAACCCTATGACCATGAGGGGATGCATCGATGCACCAAGACCAAGGTGTGTGGAGCCTGTCGCCAGAAAGATTGTCCAGACTTTCAATATGCTTACCCCCGACACCTGAAAGCCACTCAACGTTGCGACTCGTGTCATCGGGACTTTTTTGGACCCACGTGTTACGAAGCCCATTCCAGCAAGACCCATGCGGGCAAACCCGTCACGGGCCTCCAGACCTCCGTGTGCTCTCAACGACACCGATGCGATGAATGCTATCAACAAAATGTGGGCTTGTCCCGCATTCAACGTCACCTTTGTTGGCACGTGGATTGCCCGTCTTGTCATCAGTACGTGCACGCCGACAAACACCGTTGTTTTATACAAAGAGCCCCCAAACCTCAAGACCAAAAGAAGAGAAAGAGGACCCGTCAAAAAGGTCCTGGCGCCAAACGAGGTGCCGCCGCGGAACCCCCTGCCTCCTCCGAGGACGAGGACGAGGAAGACCTGCCTCCCTTACACGTCTTCTTTGATATCGAAGCCATGCAACCCCACGGAAAACACATTGCCAATCTCGTCGTGGCCGAAACCGAAGACAACGATGAACCCAAGCCTTTCCCAGGTTCCACTTGTATCCGTGACTTTCTGGAATGGTTGGATGCCTTGACTCTCCACGATACCCGTCAAGTCAACGTCATCGCTCATAATTTTCAAGGGTACGATGGGTACTTTATCATCCAAGAATACTATGGGGAGAACCGCATCGTCCAACAACTCCGCAACGGATGTAAACTGTTAGAGATCAAACATGACCGCATCCGGTTCATTGATTCCATGAGTTTCTTCCAGATGCCCCTCTCCGCGTTTCCCAAAACCTTTGGTTTGACAGAACTCTGCAAAGGCTATTTCCCCCACAAGTTCAACATACCCGGTGATGAGTATCAAAACTACGTGGGCATCCTCCCCTCACGCGATTACTACATGCCTGAGAGCATGACACTCGAAGGAAGACAAGCCTTTGAAACCTGGCATCAACAACAACGCGACCAGGGTGTGGTGTTTCATTTTCAACAAGAGTTATTGGCCTATTGCAGTTCCGATGTACGACTCCTCAAACAAGGATGTCTGACTTTCAAACGCATGTTTGAAGACTTAACAGGCTTCAATCCCTTCGATCACGTCACCATTGCCTCCGCTTGTAATCGAGATTTACGTATGAACCGGATGATCCCCAACAGTATTGCCAGCGAACCCGCCGGTCAGAACGGGTGGAGAACTAACAACATCAACCAGTCCCTCCCAGCCCTTCACTGGTTAACCTGGTGCGATCACCAACTACGTCAACGCGCCCTCCAAGATCTCAACCCCAACGATCTACTGGCCAGTGCCAATCCAAAGCCTCAGTACATTCAACATGTCCGAAATGAAGGCGAGTATAAGATCCCCGGGACCAACATCCATGTGGATGGTTATTGCCCCGACACCCACACCGTCTACGAATTTCAAGGCTGTTTCACCCACGGATGCCCTACCTGTTATCCCCATCGCCACGAAAAACATCCCCGCAACTATGATCGGACGATGCATGACCTCTATGACGTCACCCAAAACAAAGTCCAAAAGCTTACCGACCAAGGGTACAACGTCATTCAAATGTGGGGATGTCAATGGGACCACCTCCGAGACACCCACCCAGAGATCGACTCCTTCGTCCGGGAACTCAACTTTATCCAACCTCTTGAACCTCGGGATGCTTTCTGTGGAGGTCGCACCAATGCCATCAAACTGTACCATCATATCACCCCTGGCCAAAAAATTCACTACATCGATGTCACCTCCTTGTACCCGTGGGTCAACAAGAAGTCTGTGTACCCCAAAGGGCATCCGAAAATCATCTTCACCCCGGGTCACACGGACATACACCAGTACTTTGGACTCATTCAATGCAAAGTCCTGCCTCCCCGTGAATTGTACCATCCCGTGCTGCCTTACCGTCATGACAACAAACTGCTCTTTCCACTCTGTGCCCGTTGTGTGGAAGAAGAAATGGACAAACCTCTTTTGGACAGATCTTATCATTGTCCTCACACCGACGAACAACGTGCCCTCACCAGTACCTGGTGCACCCCAGAGTTGTATAAAGCCGTGGAATTCGGGTACCAAGTCCAATACATCTACGAAGCTTGGCATTTTGAAGAGACCTGTGAGGGCCTCTTCGCCGATTATGTTAACACCTGGTTGAAAATCAAACAAGAAGCTAGTGGGTGGCCTAAGGATGTCACGACAGAAGAAGAAAAGCAACGTTACATCGAACAATACTTTCTGCATGAAGGCATCCAGTTAGAATACGACAAGATCGAATACAACCCGGGCCTGCGTACCCTAGCTAAGCTCATGCTCAACTCCATGTGGGGTAAGTTTGGACAACGCCTCAACAAGCCCCAAATTCAAGCCTTCGATGACCCTCATGCCTTCCACTGTTTCTTGGATAGCGATGCGTTAGACGTACGTCACGTGTCCGTCGTCACCGACCAAATGGTGGAGGTACACTACCAGAACCAAAAAGAGGACATCCGCGGCTCACCCAACCTCAACATTTTTGTGGCCTGCTTCACTACCTGCCACGCCCGCCTTAAATTGTATGACACCCTGCAAGCCTTAGGGGAAAGAGTCCTCTACTTTGACACCGACTCCGTCATCTACCTGGAAGAAACACCCACTCAATTCAAACCTGTCTTGGGTTCCTATCTTGGGGACTTCGCCTCCGAATTAGCTAAGGATGAATACATTCAAGAATTTGTCAGTGGAGGACCCAAGAACTATGGGTATACTACGAATAAAGGAAAAGTGGAATGCAAGGTCAGAGGCTTCCGACTCAACAGCGAAGGACACACCCAGCTGAATTTTGACATCATGCGTCAGAATGTCAAGAACGAAATCCAGAAACCCCTTCCAAAACCAAGGGAAATCCAGGTAATCAACTCCCACCAAATTGTACGCAATCCAAACAACTACCAACTGTACACCCAACCAAGCAGTAAGTTCTATCAGTTAGTCTGCAACAAAAGAGTCATTGATCCCAACACCTTCAAGACCTACCCCTATGGCTACCAGTGAAAACCCCAACAAGATCATCGATTGTGATCACTGTGATCGAGAACATTTGGCGCCACCACCACCACCCCCATTCTACAGTTCCTTTGCCATACCTTTAATGAGAAATCCTCGACGTCAATTACAACAATGGATCCGTGACAACAACCAATGGCGAAGAATAACTCGATGTCAAAAACAATGGTGGGGACCCTCTATTGAACATTAAGGAACACTCAGGAAAACCACAGTTATTGTAAAACAAATCAATAAAATGTGATTTATTCATTTTTTGTCTTGTTTTCAAGGATCACCCCCGTTCCCACAATTGGACTTTGGACTTTGCGCCCGCGTTTTCTCAGCGGGTTTACTTCCCCTTGAGCCCACGATCCCTTTTTCACACTGGTCAGCGGTTTCCCATTCTAAATCACGTGACTTCCGGTTGTATGAGCCCGCGATCCCTTTTTCCCACTGGTCAGCGGTTTCCCATTCCAAATCACGTGACTTCCGGTTCCCATGCGCCCGCGATCCCTTTTTTCCACCTGGTCAGCGGTTTCCCATTCAAAATCACGTGACTTCCGGTTCCCATGAGCCCACGATCCCTTTTTTCCACCTGGTCAGCGGTTTCCGACTGCTGTTACTAGGCAACCCAACAACCAATCAGAAGCCAGGAAATCTGCCATACGAGCGCAATGTACTACTTACATTGTAATTTTGATAGTCGAAAGTTCCCAATCTTATTACCTGCCTACTATAAGGAGTGTTCAGATGTCTGGTCCTCTGTGAACAATTATAACTCAGTATCTTATGAGGGCATTATGAATCAAATTATCTGGAATGACAAGCATATATTTAGTGAGGGGAAATCCTTTCATCAGCCTGTTTTTACGACCGAGGGATTGTCGAAGTCGGTGACCTGGTTTCTAAGGATCGTATTTTCCTTAAGAGTGACAATATCGCAGGTTGCCCATTATCCCTTGTTTCTCTTTCGTTTTGATGGGTATCGTAAACGCCATCCGAAGCAAATGGCGTTCATTAATTAATTAAGGCAAACTCACATTGTGTGCCTCTCCCCTTGGAAAGAACCCTCTTTTAAAAAACAATTGCGGGTAAATTGGTTGACCTTTTAGATGTTACTTCGAAAATGGTTTACAACAAGTTTTGATCAAAGTTCACCCATAGCTTAGGCTAAACTTTTGAGAAGATACCCTGATCTTTCCATACAGTGGAAAAGGTTATATTCTTTAGCCTTTGAAATTACTCTCGATACTAAACAGCGAGAATTTCAGTATAAATTACTAAATTTGATTATATTTACGAATAAAAACTTAATCAGTTCAAAATGGTAAAACCCTCTGATGCGCCTGACACAAAATACAACCTGTTCAGGACAGACAGAAGAAATTATATACCCTGTTTAGGACAAAGAGGCCAAAAGCCATACCCTGTCAAGCAGCCTATCCCTGAATAAGTCACAGAAAATATTATGTACGCTGCTTAGGACAAAGAGGCCAAAAGCCATACCCTATCAAGTGGTACATCCCTGTATAAGTCCGCCCCCCCCCCCCTTCCCCCGCCCTTCCCGGATTATAACTCAGACCAAAGGTCATTTCCCTTTAATTTGTTCCACTGCAATTTTAACCTGATATTCAAAATTCCCATTTTCATTTCGCTTTTCCTTGAAGGTTCCAGAAATTGGGATTCCCTGGGGCAATGATGTTGTGCAAATAGCAAAAGCACGATTAGAATGTCTATGTGAACTTCTTTTTAATCAAAACTTTTGGATATATTTTATTCGTTTTACAAACAGTTGAGAAACTGCCCTGAACCTGATTGGAATGACCGATGCATATATTGCTAACCCCTTATTGGGCACCTAAGTGGTTGCACTCCAGCTACCTAGCAACAGGTGCACAGTAAAGGCAACGATGCACAAGCAAGCATTTTGTTATAGATAAAATTAGTAAGAATTATTATATCCTCTTGCTTGTCCGTGGAGAGCCATAAAAGTCAGTGGATGGTCCATCGATAAGCGACAGCCCGGATGAATCTGCAAGAAAAGAAACTATGGGTCCCAAATAACAATAGTTTCCATTGAATTCAGGCTGTGACTAAGTGTCAGTAAATTGAAGAAGACCTGGAGCTATACGACATTCTACTTATAACAACAAAATTGATAAATGCAATACGTCGACCAAAAAAAAAAGAATCAAAGTCGAGATAATAGCAGGAGCCGCATGGACAAGCGCGGCTTGCAAACAAGAATATTCGCCTGCGGGCGAGATATATAAACAAATTAATGTTGTCACTGTATGTCAATAGTTCATGGAGTGTTTACGTGAGAAAGATATAAACAGACCAAAAACTTTCGGCTGTATACTTCATTGACCCAATGAGAGGAAGATTAAGCGACTAATCAGCAGCCGTTTTGTTCGTGACTGCATTGTAGAAGCAAAAAATAATTCGAGGTAACGCGACGAGAGCGACCGCACAATTCAATGCAAATATCATATAGGTCGAACGGGTCCGGGTTTCGCCGCCTGTCGATATAGCGAGAGCCAGGTTCCGGTAGCAAGGACTTGTATACGTTAAAAAATAAATACTTCGCAATTATACGTGCCATGCGTTTACGGTATCTTGCCTCTAACACTGCTCGCGTAAGTCCTTCCACTTGGGCTTCTCGATTCCTTCGTCGTCTTCAACTTGGCTAGTGTTTCGTCCTGATCTGATTTGGTCGTAAATTACTTCAACATCTTGATTTCCCTCCTCTGCAATATCCTTTTCGTCGCGGCTACTCGATGATTCAGACATTTATTACCCATTTCCGAATCACTGGACATGGTTTTCTCCTAAAAATCCTCCTTCGTGACATAAAATCAGTGAGCGTAAACAAAGCCTCTGTCCCGAAAATTGCGTCACAACCAAGGAATTTCGCAACAAACTCGATCCAGTCCTCTGACCATTTTTCGGGGCAAAATGGCCCAACTTTCAGCGCTTGTAAAATCGTCAATTTTTGTCCTAGCCATCTCAAATTTTCAAATCGTGCATTTTAAACGATATATATTTTACAACTATGTAAAAACAAATTTGGCTTCATATGCACCTTAACAAACCACTAAATGAGGACACTGACTGAATGGAACTTCACGTGCGTTCTTCATTTTGAGAGATTTTTTTGCCGTCCGTTGAAAAATATCACGTGAAATGACCAAATTTAAAGTTATAAGGAGAACGTGAGCACAAGACGGTGATTTTTATTTTTCTTTCTTAATTTCGACCGTCCCTACCAATTCAGTTCCTGAATAATTTGGCCAAATTGTATAAAGTTGAACGTTCAAGTTGGAAAAATATTGCTATTGATATTGAATCCACCGACTTTGAGAATAGATGGCGCTTAAAAACCTCATCCGCAAATTCACAGACGTGTTATTCGTTTTTTTGCAGGCTTGAAATAAAAAGAAAGCCAGCAGATATTGGCCGTGGTTCTACTAGCGCTTGACACCGTTGTAACTACGTTGTAGATACTGGTTATTACATCAAATTTTATTGTTTTGTTGCTCGTGCTGAAGTGTTGATTATTCCCATAAGGATTCTAACAATAGAATTTTATGTAAAACACCACTTTTACCTGTTTAATGTTCAATGTGTGATTTCGTTTTCCAACGAGACTCGCGATAAAATGCAAAGAAAAAAATTCGCAAAGAAATTCACAGCGAGAACATACCTTGGTACACTTGATTCATCGTGATTGAAAGACATTTTCTACCAGGAGCCTGTTTCTACTTATTCGTCGTCCGAACTTAAAGTCGAAACACGTGTCCCTTTAAATTTAGCCCAGCATTTGCAATTTTTAGCCTGCGGGCTTGCTCATGCAATTCAGTTGGTGCCGAATATAGCTCGTGCGCGTGTTCGTGCACTCGTGCACTTGCGGTAAACCTCCCTGCCAAGCCTAAAAATGTGATTGCTCAGCGTTGATTGGATTAAGATTTACAACTCATAAACCATGCTTTTTGGCGTTGTAAAGCAGCGTTGTAATTCTCTTTGAAAATTGAGGGGGCTACCATAGTAATAAACAACGGTACTAACAACGACTGGCAACCTCAAGGTGACCGGTTCCACTGGAAACGGCTTGAAAACGTTGTAACTCCGTTGTAAACTTGCCTGGTGGAATCACGGCTTTTGAAAAATGCCACGTTACCCCATTAACAAACAATAGTACTAACAATGAATGGCAACCTCAAGGTGACCGGTTCCTCTGTAAACGGTATTACAACGTTGTAACTCCGTTGTAAACTTGCCAAGTGGAACCACGGCCATTGTCTTGTGTTAGCTCGGTGACCAAAACAATGCTAAGCTAAGAATTAAGAATAGGACTGAATTTGCGATACATCCACAAACCCTAGGAAGAACTGACCGTTTGCTTTTTAAGTTGGGAAATAATACTGAAAACTGGATAGATAATGGATAGATGCTTGAATGGCATTTCAGGCTAGCAAGATAGTTGACACTATACATCTTAAAAGATGTGCCCCCAATGAAAAGTCATGTGATAAGTTACTTGACGACAATCTCAAGCCATTGTTTTAGTTGTTCGCTTTTCGAATAGAAATGAAAAGAAAATTATTCCCAGTGCCATCTGATACGAGTCTTCCGGAGTCTCAGTTTGTTTATTAAAGAAGACGGCAACTTACTGTCAAAATATGGCCAACATTACGTTAAATTACCACTGGGCTGTACAATACGGCTATTGGATATAAAAATAATGATACGTGATCATTTACACTCGATAAAGTTCATAATTGTCCATTTGGGAGAAGTATATCTGCCAACGTTTATTGTTTTCAATTGTAGCTTATTTTGGTTTCGATTCCTGGTGGCTGTCAATTTTTTGCGTGCGTCATCTCATGGCGATCGTGATTTATTATGAAATATCAGCCCACCCCTTGGGCGCATTTGAACCGATTTTAAAATAAAAAGCCCCGTTCACTAAGAATTCTCGACGCAGACGAGAACTGTCCTCCCAAGTATGGCATGGTAAGTAACTAATTTGAAGTAGTGCTGTAGATACGCGTCAATACGTTATCTAAGGATGTGTTCAATTGGCCTTAATACCGGGATAAGTATACACGGAATAATAGGAACAAATCCCTTTAAAATAGAGAACTTGATATCACTGAAATGTCAAACAGGGGCACGCAAAGAGAAAATATCAGCAAAATACTTGAAACGTCGTTTTCTGCCTTCTTAGGTTATTTTAGAGTATTTTTAAAGGCATATGTGTGTAACCTGGGTTGATCTGTTCGGCGTTTTTAGCTGAAACTTAAGGCGGCAGAAAATTTTAAGAAACGGAATCCTATCCTCCGAATTTCGGAACTGCTAATGTCCCTCCGAAAATGCTAGCTGGCCCAACTTTACACTCCAAACGACATATTTGCCCCTCCAAAAACGATAGAATTAATCAGTTCCCTTGTTACGAATGTCTGAGGTGGTGTGTCGCCAAAGAAATGTCTTGTTTTCATTGCAATAAACTCCGAATATCTCAGGCGATCTTTGGCCTTCCGAACAGATGTTCCCCGAAGCGAACCATTGGGTGCCCCTGTGTCAAAGACATGTTGAATGCTTGTTTCAGTAAGAATTAAAAGAAATTACAGTCCCAAAAAGTGATAATTAAGGACTATTTCCTTAAATATTATTCTGTAATACGGCTATTGGAATCCATATTTTAACATTTGAAAATGTTGCCAAAACAACACGGCGTTGACTTATCTCGTCTTATATTACCCTTATGTTATCTTTCAAGCGGTAGTACATTTAACTTCCGTTGTTCTGAAACAAAGAGGCCTTGTATACCTCACGTTAAACTGTCGGTGACCATGATTTGATTTAAGCCGAACATGTGTTTCATTGGGTCAGTGAAGAGTGTTAGGAAATGTTTATGTGGCCACTGAAAATCGATGTCAGTTTTTCTTGTAATTAAGACTTCAATTGCATGAGTTGTGATGTACAATACTATCAGCGCGACAATTATGGAGTTTTATTTGTAAGTGGTGATTTTTGGAGTCGCTAGCTCAAATGTTTGAAAAGGTGGCTCCTGAAAATTTGGCCATTTATAGCTGGTGTGCTCTAAGACTCGCCGCCTAAAACCTGCCACGCTGGGCATCTTGAAACTGCTAAGATGCTTGTTCTTTCTATATTTAAGGACATTCTAATTTCTTTTGAATGTTCTTCGTATCATGTGATTTTCTAGCCGTCGATAATGACGCAGTACTAGAGAGTAATGACCCAGCACTAGAGAGTAATTACCCAGCACTAGAGAGTTATGACCCAGCACATGATTAGAGAACAATGTTCTTGTCATTTCCAGCCAAATTTGCATTTGTATTTTTACTTTGACCTATTCTTTATTCTTAGCCGTAACATTGTTTTTTGACGGAGCTATCACGAGACATTTACTGCCAGCTCTCTTCTTATTTCATGCCAACAACAATGAAGTGAATTGTCTTTCAAGTTGTGGATAAAGCGCCTAACTGCCATTTATCATGAGAGCGAGTAGTGCCCTCAATATCAATAACATTTACGCTATAGATCTACGACTGAACTTGCTATACAACCGCAAACGCCTTAAAAGAATTGACCAGTTGCTTTTTTAAAGTTGGGAAATAATTATGATAGGTATAATTGCTTGAATGCCATTTTAGGCTATCAAGATAGTTGACGCTTTACATGTTTCAAGATGTACCCCTACACAAGTGTGATAAAAAGTTAGTGACAATAACCTCCAGCCATTGATTTAGTTATTCAGTTCTGGAATACAAATTAAAAATAAATTTATACATCAACTTGTATTTTGATTAGTGACTAGTCTGATACGAGTCTTCCGGAGCTTCAACTTGCTGTCAAAATATGGCCAACAGCACGTTAAATTAGCACTGAGGTGTAAAATATGGCTACTGGATGTAAAAATAATGATACGTCATCATTTACACTTGATTAACTTCATAATTGTCCATTTGGGAGAAGTATATTTGTCAACGTTTATTGTTTTCAATTGTAGCTTAGTTTGGTTTCGATTCCTGGTAGCTGTCAATTTTTTTGCGTGCGTCATCTGATGGCGGTTGTGATTTATTATGGCAGTTTATGGAATAACAGTTCACACCATGGGCGCATTTGAACCGTTATTAAACAGGCCAGTTCACTGAGAATAATCGATCCAGACAAGAATGAAGCTCATTTGAAGCAGTGCTGTAGATACGCGCATTGCCAAATACGTTATCTAAGGATGCGTTCAATTGGGCTTATACCGGAATAAGAATACACGGAATGATATAAAAACAAATTGCTTTAAAATCGAGAACTTGAAATCACTGAAATGTTAAAAACATGTTGTAGCCATTTTTCAGCAGAATTACAAGAGAGTACAGTCTCAAAAAGTGATAATTTAGGACTATTTTCTAAAATAATAATGATATTCTGGAATGCGGCTAATGGAACCCATATTTTAACATTTAAAAATGTTGCCAAAACTACACATCGTTGACTTATCTCGTCTTATATTACCCTAATGCCATCTTTCAAACGGTAGCACATTTAACTTCCGTTGTTCTGAAACAAAGGTAGCTCCTGAAAATTTGGCCTTTTTATAGCTGGCGTGCCCTAAGGGTGGATTTCCTCTGTTGCGTAAATTTTTCGTGCGTACGGGTCCGAAAAGTAATAAATATTTTTTAAATTAGGAAAGTTCTAATGGTAGGAAAAATGCGATTCGGAGAATCACTAAGAAGGATGGATCCCTTACTTCAGAGCCTTGAACAATTTCTGAATGAACTCCGGTCGTTTTATCCTGAACTTTATCAAGACAATCCGAGCGAGAATCGTAAAAGATTGACTGATTCTTTTACAGGAAATTTACACCTTCCCAAATTAACCTTAGAACAAAGGAAGAGATGTGATGAAAAACTAACTGTAGTTGAATGTTTTAACTCTCTGAAAACCTTTCAAAAGAACAAAACTCCGGGGAATGGTGGTCTCACAGTAGAATTCTACTTTTAAAACGTTTTGGCCACTTGTAGGTAAAAACCTGGTTGATTGTTTCAATTACGCACATGAACAAGGCGAGTTATCAAATTCTTAGATAAAAGCTATATATACATTGTTGGAAAAGAAGGGGAAGGACAAAAGGTTGATAAAAAATTGGCGTCCAGTCTCTCTCATCAATGTCGACAACGAAATAATCTCTAAAACCAAGCGGCTGGAGCTAATCTTGCCAGACTCTAGTTCATCACAACCAGAATGCGTACGTGAAGGAAAGATCAATATCTGATGCTGTATAAGAACCATTGATGATGTTTTAGAATACACCAAACATAGAAATCAGAGGTTCTCATCGCTATTGACTTTGAAAAGGCGTTCGATTATCTCGATCACAAATATCTTTTCAAAGACCTTCATGCGTTCAATTTTTGGCCTTCTTTCATCCAATGAACTCGTACATTTTATTCAAATATATTAAGTTGTGTCAACAACAACGGTTTTTCATCGGATTATTTCACGGTAGGCCGTGGTGTGCGGCAAGGTGATCCACTGTCTCCGCTTCTGTTCATACTAGGATTGGAAATTCTCGTAAGACAAAATGAAAAAATTCAGGGCTACCTATTCGTAATGTTGAGGTAAAAATGTCATTTTTTGCCAATGATCTGAGCTGTTTTCTGCGAAACATTACTTCCTATGATTTTCTCAAAGAAAATCTTGAGTAGTTTTCAAACTTTTCAAGTCTTAAAGTTAATGAGGAAAAAAAAAGAATTTTTCTTTTAGGCACATAGCAGTTGGAGGAAGAATTGTCACCCCACAAATTTCAATCTTCTATCAAAATTTTTGGTGTGCATTTTGACTACAATGATGTTACCAGGAGGAAAGCCAACTTTGACTCAATTTTGAAGTCTATTAAAAAAAGTGCTGAGCATGTGGAGCTGGAGGCAGGGGTTTAACTCTCTTAGGTAGAATACAAATAGTAAAGTCATTTGCAATCCCCAAAATTATGTCCAAGGGAGCTTTAATTTTCTGTGCCTGGCAAACGTATCAGAGAAGTCAACAAAGAACTCTATTCGTTTATTTGGAAGGGGAAAGATAAAATTAAACGTTCAACTTTATAAATGACATTGGTGATGGCGGCCTGAAAATGCTTCACCTTGAAGCCATGACTTCTGCGCAGCGAATTATGTGCCTTAAGAAATGTATCGAGGAGTACGAAAGCCCCTGGAAGAATGCTTTAGATTTCTATTTAGCGAAAGTAGGTGGTAAATTTCTGCTACATTGTAATTTTGATAGTCGAAAGTTCCCAATCTTATTACCTGCCTACTATAAGGAGTGTTCAGATGTCTGGTCCTCTGTGAACAATTATAACTCAGTATCTTATGAGGGCATTATGAATCAAATTATCTGGAATAACAAGCATATATTTATATTAAGGCAAACTCACAGTGTACCTCTCCCCTTGGAAAGAACCCTCTTTCAAAAAACAATTGCGGGTAAATTGGTTGACCTTTTAGATGTTACTTCGAAAATGGTTTACAACAAGTTTTGATCAAACTTCACCCACAGCTTAGGCTAAACTTTTGAGAAGATACCCTGATCTTTCCATACAGTGGAAAAGGTTATATTCTTTAGCCTTTGAAATTACTCTCGATACTAAACAGCGAGAATTTCAGTATAAATTACTAAATTTGATTATATTTACGAATAAAAACTTTATCAGTTCAAAATGGTAAAACCCTCTGATGCGCCTTTTGTAACGAGGAAGGGGAATCCCTGGGGCATTTACTGTATTTTTGTAAGCCTTCTATTTATTTTTTTGGAAAGAACTTTTATCTTGGCTTGCTGATGAATTCGATATATCATTTAACGTTTCTCTTTTAGATGTTCTATTTGGTAAATTTGATCTGGACAAAGATTTTCTCTTAATAAATCATATACTCCTACTTGCCAATTTTTTTTTTAATCTATAAATGTAAAAATTTCAACCTCATTCCCTCTCTCACAGTCTTCAAAGCAGTATATAACTTAGAATCCTATATTGCGAAAAAGAATGGAATTCTTCCTAAGCACTTCGAGAAGTAGGAATCAATTATTTAGCTACCCATAATTAGAAACAAGTGACCTAGTTGACATCTGTTTGAAATCAGTTCTTTGTACTTTGGCCGCGGTTAATTTATTTTGTTTTTGTTTGTTTGTTTGCTATTTGTAAATGTCTGTGTTTTTGCGGTAGTGTGACCTTAGTGTATTCTCCTATTTTTAAATTTTTGTGTACTGTAAGTTTTTCGATGTCGTCATTGTCACTTGTATGACTGCAGGCTCGGGATTCAAGATGGCGGCCCATTTTTCAAACTGACTGGTTTGACGTCATTGTGACGTCATGACACGTCTTAATTGACATGTCATAAGCCCAATCTGTTAAGCTAATGACGTGCTACAAACGTACCAACTTTCATCACAAGAGCGTTAATACTTTTCGAGATCTATAGGGGAGGGGGGGGGCACTTTGTGCCCCCCCCCCCAGGGCTCAGAAACTCAAAAAAAAGCCCAGGCAAAATAGGGTTAAGCTGAACAGTGTTTTAGCGTTTTTCACCTTTTTTCGGTGAAAAAGTATAAATGGTCACAAAAGGAAGCAAAAGCAAACTGTTTTAAATTATATTATACGATACATGCCTAGAGTGAAAAATTTTCAATTCCGCCGTTTATTTGATGAATTCAGTTTTTGAATATGTGCTGCGATGGCGGACATCTTGGCTGCTTTTTCGTATGACGACACAGGCCTTCAAGGAGCGCCAAAATTCATAATATTTACCTCATTTTATAGAACCCATCGCAGGTTAGTTATCAAACTAAAGGTAAAAGATTTTTGCCAGTTTTTGTTTTTTTACTGGCACAAATTGCGAAACGTTCTAACCGTTGTGAAGGTATTCAGCTTAGTAAAAAGTATGCAACATATGCTTTACAAAGAAAAAGAAACATAGTCACATGTATACCACAGGTAGACTTCCTTTTTCTCTGAAATCACACACCGGAACTGGATGTCAATTTATGCAGCTAGTTAAACTACTATTGTAGAGCAGGGAAGAGCCGGAGCTCTAAACTTTGCATGCAAACCTAGCCTGCCTCGCTTGGCATCTCAGACCTGCTAAGACGCTCGTTCTTTACATTTATCGACACAATCATTGCTATTAATATTTTATCAGGTGTCTTTTATGCGTCGACAATAACCTGATACATAAGAGAACAATGCTTTTGTTATTTCCAGCCAGCATATTACTCTGAGCTACAGCCTATTGAGTAAGTGCATCATCTAGATATTGAGTCCACTATCTTTGATGATAAATCTCACTTAGCAACCTCACCCCCCAACTCAAAGAGGTTTAATTTGTTTGTTTCTTGTGATCAAAAGCAAGCAAGCAGGTATTGTCCTGTTTTAACTGGGTCTGAGCTAAGAATGAAGAATATAATTTTGCGATACAGCTACAAACGCCTGAAAAGAACTGAAAAACTGCACTTTTGTGCACGGGCCACTTGTCAGTGTCTAATTTGGGTAACTAAGTGGATATGAATGGGAATTCTGTCAATATAGTTAATTTTATCAATATAGTTAATACTTCAAACCTTCAAAGATGTGACCTTACTAAAGGGTAGCGACGTACCTGAAGACAGCCTCAAGCCACTGTTTTAGCTATTCTGTATTTTTTGTTCAGTGACATCTGATGCCAGCCTTCCGGAGTTGGAGTTGCACAAGTTTCCAGTTTAGAAGAGCATTATGATCATGAGCGTAAAAAAATACCACCTAAGCAAGTATCAACAAATTCGCGAACATAGGTTTTCATGAAATATTTTTGTTACAAAGAGAAGAATGACGAATGTTAATCTCGGTCTTATTGTAAACTTATTGTAAACTTATTGTAAACTAAGTAAACTTAATAGCAGTTAGTCACGAACACGTGACTACAAAACATCGGAGTCCCTAGGCCTGACGAGGGTAGAATCAATTACCTTTCGTACACCGGTGGGATGCTCTAGAAACTGAACTATTGGCAGAGTCGTGACGATTAAGGTCAGTTTTTACTAAGTGTGCGAAAGCTTACGGAAGCTAAGCTTCGGACGGGGACTCTGATTTCGTCTTCTGTAGGCCCATGTTCGAGACAAACGGAAACACGTTTCTATATAATTTGGTCCTCTTCTCTCTGTTTGCAGACAGTATCTGTCCTGTTTGGAATAAGGCATCAAAGCCATGGATCAAGACGCCAATTGCTGCCAACAGCTTGGCATAGACCTGGTTCAGGCAACCAGGAATGAGCTGGAATTTCTTGAGGAAGTAGCAGATTATCCTAACCTGTGTAGTGGCCCTGTTGTAAGGAATGCCATCAGGCGATATGAGCTGTGCTGGTTACCACTTGCCTCGACACATTCCTCAGATACGCAGCTGGTAGCTCCTTTAGATGTCGCCTGGGTATGGCATGTGCACATGCTTGGACCATATTACTACGAGCAAGACTGCCTCAATATTCTCTCTAAGGTGCTGGATCATTCTCCTTTGGACAGAATGCTAAGAGACCGAGTCCAGCATAATACAGAAGACCTCTGGCAAGGAATGTATCCGGATGAGCCATTTCACATGGACCTTACGAAGCCCCCGACAATGGTGACAACCTACCACTCCAAGATTCAGTACAATCTGGAAGAAGCCTCTTCACGGCAGTTCAAGTTCTTCTACCAAGTGTCCCTACCCCACTACAGAGATAAGTTGTTTCTTAAGAGGGCTGTTGAGCGGTATGAGCATCATCTGCGACTGACGCGACTCCATCCAGATGCACCCATAGTTCCCGTCGCCGTTGACGTCGACCTGATTTGGCACACCCACCGGCTTCACCCAGTAAACTACATCCAGTCTACAAGAAAATTGTTGGGTAAGCTCCTGCACTATGATGACACTGACAATGATGGAATACCTGGATCCAAGCTGAACGATTCTGTAGTGAAATCCAAAGCCGTGTGGGAAGAAGGAAGACTCTCGTTTTACAAATCAGGGGCCATGTACAGAGGTGAGCCTCCAGATTCCATACGAAAGAGTCCCAGGGGGTCGTATGTTCCACATGCAAGGTTAGGATGTCGTACATGTGAAATTCATAGCATTGAAGTGCCAGCTTTCAAGAGCAATAAAAGCTTCATCATTCGATTACAAAACAAACTGGGAACCAAATTTCTTTCAATATCCTTCAAAGGAAACAAACATGCGAGTTTTTTAAATCTACACACGAAGTTTAGCTTTCTCTCAAAGCCTGCAATTGACGTTTGCCTGTATAAAAAGAGGCTTCTTGGTGAAAAGATAATCACAAGAAAAGAATTAGATCTTCATCCCCTCTTCCCTAAACCGTTGACTGCTGCACAAAGAAAAGGAATCATGGAATTACCTCATGATGAAGGAAAATACACGGTGAAGGTTTGGTTGACACTAAATAGCCCATCAATCATAGAATACATCTTTAAAGCTAATCGAGAGAGAGTACCTTATTCTTTATGTGACCCAGCAAAGCCATTTCACTCTGTGATTGACCAGATGGGAAAACAAGTGTTCAGTTGCCGGTCGCGATCGTTACACTCATCAGATGTGCCTTTAGTTTCTGCCTTGCACATATTCAATGCTGCTAACCAAGTAGTGGCAACAATCCACGCCATCCGCCCAAGTACTATTCCAGAAAGGCATGACGTCCAAGACCATGGAAAAAGCATTTTCCTTGATGACGGCGAGAAAGCCATGTTAATCCGGAGTCATAAAGACTGGGCGGTGTGCATTGGTAAGACGTACATGCAAAGTGTAAAGATAAAAGTCTACAAATTGCTTGGTGCAGAACGTGGCTGGTGTTCAGTTAGGCAATCAGGTGACGGAATGTACATGATTAACACTGACTCTGACACCTTGGTGCAAATAGACCTGCGAAATAACGAGATTACAATCTCCCCAGGTGCTCTGGACATTCCGGAGGTTATCGCCTTAGCATTTTCAGTGTCCATTTTGTTCTTTCTGTTTAAGCCCTCCTATCCATATCGAGTGCGCCCTTTGATCTCCCCTCCTGCATTTCGGTATGTCTATTCGTGCCCTAATGTCTCCCAATTTTCTCAATTTCGCCTTCTTGGTGGTGGAGGTGGGTGTGGTGGTGGAGGCGGTTGTGGTGGTGGAGGATGCTGAGGAAAAGCGGGTGGATGCAATTATGCGAAGGTGAAAGAGATTTCAAGTTCAATAACCTGTTATCAAAGAAGTAGCTAGAGAAGAAGCTACAAGAAGATAGATAAGGCGAAGCTAAAGAAAAGATTGAATGTAATAACTTGATGTGCCACATGGTTGCGTTTTGGTGGAAGTATGCAGCTTTTTTGGGTAGTGTTATGTTAGGAGTGTACTGAGCCGTCGGGCTTGAGGTAGTGGCATCCGACCTGCAAGGCTTATCTCTATGTATCCATTGTGATCGGTGGGTTGCAGCTCGGTTACTTGCCATACTTAGAGGGGTTGAAGAGGAAAAGGAGAAGGAGGAGGAGAAGAGAAATATACACGATGATACGGAAGTTAATTATGCCGATGATGACGAAAATGACACGAAGTAGAGGAAGAAAAGGAGGAATTAAAAAAAAGAAAGAAAGAAAAAGAAGGCAGTGAGGGAGAGGTTTGGCGATGACACTGAAGGAAACCAATGGACAATATCACGTTTTGGCAAAACGCAATTTATATGGTACGTTTTGTCAACATATTAGGCGCATTTGGTCCAGCTATGGCTGTAAGTATTTTGCCAAAGTTAACTTTTCACGGTTAGACCAACGGATCGAGGTTTATGTATCGCTTAAACGTACCAAATCATGTGATAGGTACTTATTTACCGTCCCCAAGTTTCGATTAATTATGCTTTTCGCGAAAAAAAAAATACGATCGCGTGAAAACCCGCCATTCTTTTCTTGTAGCTGTTGCCAATGACTTGATTCGCCATAAAATAATTGGGTTTTGTTTATCGTCACGCCTTCTGGAGGAACATATTTTCGTTAGGCTCTCCCTATAGTGGGAAAACGTCACGTTGACCTAGGTTTCTTCGCTAACAGCTAAATATAGATTGGCTGTCAACCGAACAGTAGGGTGGGATTTTCCAAAACTGTCCATTATATGGCGGCACAGGATACCAACTAAGTGACTTGATACTGCAGGAAACGGGAAGAAGGCAACTTCTGCGCTGTTTGGTTCTTTTACAGTTTGGGTGGGAAAAGGCATAGTTTTACCCGTTCTAAGAGACAACAGCTGACGTTTCTTAGTATACTCTTTTCGAAGAAAGATGAATGAAGAAAATTGTTATCCACAAAAATGTTTTTTTTTTCCAAAAAAAAAAGAGAAGGTGAAAACTCAGACAATTCAAAATACTTGCACCTATGGGTTCGTTAAAAAAATGGCCAACTTCGGCTGCAATTAATTTATATTATTGGCTAGCACCTGAGCGAAGCTGTGAATGCGAAAGTAGATTGAGGTAAATATATTTCCTAAATCAACATTTATGTATGTCGAAGAAAATTGAAAAAAATAAAAAGCCTGGGATTCTTTGGATTAAAACCTTCGAAACTAAGAGCTATTGGACAAAACCTCATAAAAGTGGATTGAACAGCCTTAATGATGATAATTAAAAACACCACGAAATGTTCAGAGCGACATCATCTAAAACATCTCTAGAGAAATCGCGTTCGTCAGACGCGAAAGGGATTGGAACACGGAATAAGGTAAAATTAAGAATTAAGTCGAAAGACAAAAATTGAAAAGAAAATCGGTTTTTAAGCGATGAGAAGACAAATAGTTTTGTCCTTTTCTTGCCTGCGAATGTGTTTTTTCCAATGTCTGAGCTAAATCTTAGCAAATTAATATTCTGCCTTCGCTTCTACGTGCTCTTCGCATTGTAGTGCAACTATTTGCACGTCCGTTTTTTGATAAATTCCACTTTATCTCGTAAAATCATTCTGCTAAATTTTCTCTTTACAGTAAATAGTTTTTTGTTTACAATTCGATTCGGAATTTCGTATTTGGAGGTAAATTTTACCAAATTTTTACCAACATGAGCCGTAAACAAACGCAAGCTCACTTCCCACTGTAACTTGTTTGTGCATCACAGGGGGCAGCCTCGCGTGACGCGTGACCGGTGTTGTGTTAAATTATCGAATTTGCAGATTGACCCTTTAATCTTTGATTAATCTTTAATTAACCCTTGAAGCTTGCACTGATGTCGTATGATATTGCAAGGTCATAAATTCAAATGCAGAATATAAATAATTCAATTATATTTTAGTACTTTAATGGGCCCGCAGTAATTGGCTACCGGCCCGTTTTGCAGTTCCAATTACACCTGATTGAAAAAACGTAGTCTGATAAAAAGTATAAACTATGAACGATGCGACGTTATGGAATTCTGGGAAAACAGCACGGGAAGCTTGTTATCCCGTTCCGTTTAGTCATATTCAGGGGATTTTTTTATTCACATGTGGAGAGATTTTGGAGCATATCTATCAGTTTTATTTTTTCCGTGCCATTAAGATGTGCACGGTGTCTGAGAAACAAAGCAGGTTGTTCCGTTTCCCAGAAAACCATTGGGTTACACAGTTCATGGTTAATGCTTTTCACCCGACAACGTTTCAGTTTCAATAAGGTGTACATTAATTTTAGTTTAAATAGTTGATAGTTTTATGTATTATTTTTACAATGGCGAAGCTAATAAAATGAAAATGAATCGCTCGCTTAAGTGGACCCAATTTTAAGTCGAACTGAAGTAAGGTTGCTAAGTAAACTGACATTGCATTCTACTGTGGTATTTCACATTATGTTTCCTCTCCGGCCACTTTTGACAAGGAGCAGTTATCGAAAATGCATCGACACGGCTAGAAAGAGCGCCTTGAAATTAGTAAACTTGAGAGTTTGAGAGTGAAATGTCAGAAACTAGCGAAGATATAGCTCCGCAAAGTCGCGAAATTTTACAGACGTTTGTAAGGTGGGGGGCACAAACTTGCCCCCCACCATGCAAACGTCTATAAAATTTTGACTTTGCGGAGCCATATCTTTGTTAGTTTTCAACCTAGCACTCTCAAACTTGGCAACTTTACTGGTTTAAGGTGCTCTTTTCGGGGTGTAAATAGACTTTCACTAACTCGTCCATCTGAAAACTTACAAAAAAAACCGTGGAAGGGTCTATTGACTGGATCCACGAAAAATCCTTTTAAGTCCCTAATTGAATTGAAAATTTTTACCTTCGAATTTTTTCTGCCGCAAGGTCCTTGAAGGTAGTATCCTTCCACAAGGTCTACAGCACCAAAGAATCCATTAAAGGTGTTAAAAAGCGAGGGTTTCCACCATTCGGCAATTCCGACATTCTCGAGGCAAGGTCAGCTGGGATATTAATAATCATGAAACAGCCGTTCCTTTAGCATAGGCAGCATTCTTATGAATGGACCAACTGGGGGAGCTCTTTAAAGCGACGAGCTGACCTATCAGTCACTTTTTTCATATAAATCCTAAGATTTCTAAAAAAATTATAAAATTTCCGTTTTCAGGGAAACGATCACGTGTGGATCGGGGCTGAGAAAAGTAAAAAGTTGGCTGTCGTAAACGTGCAAGTAAACTGACGAACAAAAATACAAATGTACATATCTACGTAACCGAAAGTAACAATCTTGCACCCGGGTTTTGACCTGACATGTGCATCTGGGACATCTGGTTTTAAGATAATAAAATTAAGGGCCAGGCGGCTTAGGGCACAGTATTTAACTCACATGTACATTCGCATTTTAGCAAACAGGTAATACCTCTACATTTGTAGAACGATCTTACGATCTTCTCCCGTGTAAGGTGGTCTTATACCCAAAAAAGTGGATTT
The DNA here is from genome assembly GCA_964030785.1 of Siderastrea siderea. Taxonomy (NCBI): domain Eukaryota; kingdom Metazoa; phylum Cnidaria; class Anthozoa; order Scleractinia; family Rhizangiidae; genus Siderastrea; species Siderastrea siderea. The sequence continues at coordinate 24,418,031 of OZ034979.1, read as the reverse complement.
TCTGTCTGTAAAATTATACCTGGTTCTATTGTGGAGAAACACCTGACTGAGAAGAGGGAGTTATGAGGTCCGAGTATTAACCGACAAAACATGACCCAATGATAATCGATTGGCACCGATTTCTATATTTTTGTGCCTTGTGCTCGTAGAGCCCAAGGCACCATGTTATCGTGCACACGTGTGTGTCCGTAATTCGAGTTTTTCTCGTATACTTCGCCAACAACCCGAGACCACTTTCGAGCAATGTTCGTTTGATTTTCGTATCCCGAGAAGACATGACGTAGATGCGTACTTTTTGCTACGATCGCTCCATGTGCTCACATTGCGCGTTTGCTCAACGACCTTGGTAAGTTTTCTATGTTTAAGATAAATTTATCTTACTTTCCTTCTAGAGCCAGGCTCAACTTTTCGGTGGATTTTCAAAGAATTGATCTTAAAAGCAACATGAAGGGATTTTCCTATTTCTGAAACTTTCACCTCTCATCTTAAGGAATTAAAATTTTTTCACTGTTTTCCGGGATCTTTTCCGAGGTTAAGAGTATTTAAAATCGACGTTTCGATCAGTTTCACTGATCTTCTTCAGGCTGTTGTTAAAAATGACAATATGGCGGATTGTTTCTCATGTTCAGCTTGGTAACCGCACCAATAAATCGTGACTATTATACGACGTATGTGTAAAATTACTTGACAGGCCTCGTTACATTTTCCCGCCCTTTTTTCACATACGTCGTATAATAGTCACGATTTATTGGTGCGGTTACCAAGCTGAACATGAGAAACAATCCGCCATATTGTCATTTTTAACAACAGCCTGAAGAAGATCAGTGAAACTGATCGAAACGTCGATTTTAAATATTCTTAACCTCGGAAAAGATCCCGGAAAACAGTGAAAAAATTTTAATTTATGAAGGGATTTTTCGAGAATTTTCTTGCTTTATCGGTAAAGAAACTGAAGAAAGTGTTGATGATTCTTTCCTCGATCACTGGCCGTGGACGAGCGTTTCTTGCCAAATCTTGTCGTTATATGCCTTGTTTAGCGATCAGAAGATGGAATTTCCACGCAAAAGTAGCAAATCCGAAGGTAAACAGCCAAAAGGTGTACCACGACGGTCGTAGGACGCTCGTTGGCGAGTGCTATAAACTCTCTCGAGATGAAAATGCCAAAGCCTTGTGCAAACGTACTCGACTTTAAAAACAGTATACAACATCAAACTTGCGTTTGCACACCATTTCAGGTGCCATATTATACACAACTCAACAAGTCTGACGCTGTATAGTGAAGTTTGAGTCTGGTCAAATATCTACTCGACAGCCATAAGACTCTTCTTACAAGTCTGATAGTTTATAGCATAATTACTATTAATAGAAAGTATCATTACATGTTTTCATTACTTAGTTGTTGTTCAATTATGAATTGTTACAGTTGACACTTATTTCACAATAAAGTTTCTTGTTGTTGTTGTATCGTGTAGTCATTGCAGATGATACTATTTTTCATATCACTAGGCACATGTAGTCATAGACTGCCTATTTTTTGGGAAGCCAAAAAGAAAATGCTTTTACAGAAGGTGTTATTCACACATGACTGAAACAGAGCTCAGCCATCTACTACAGGTTGCACAGCTCTAAAGAAGCTATAACTTCAACTTCTTGTCGAAAGGGGTCACTCTGTGTTGCGAAACACAACCTCCTGCAACAGAGTTTTAACACAGCAAGCCGGGCCCGGCGTTACAAACAAAGATACTCGTCACGTTGCAAATAATATTTCAGATCCCCTATTGTCAAAAATTTAAACACGAGAGGCTGAAAAACCTATCAAGTTCATAAAGGGACCAAATTCAACAATCTAATATACCAAGAGCGGCATCAAAAAGTCGCCTTACGGACGATCAAGGGTCAAATTTAACTGTGAATAACAAACAGGCGAAAAGCCACAGGAGTCCATCATACAAATATCAAATATGACCTTTATAGCAGTCTTTAAAGTGCGACCCCTTACTTTTAACGGCTCAATTCAGACACCATTTAAAAATCCTCCAAACTTAACCCACTACAAAAATACAAGCAAAATTGGTCGAAAGACCGAGATATGTTAGCGCGGCTTACTTAGACGTGAAGTAGGAGTCGTGCAGGCCTTCCACCCCCTTTCATAACAATGACAGTCAATAGTATTCGATGGCAGTCGATGGTGATCGATGGCAATCGATAGCAATTAAAGGATTCGAGCTGAGCTTGTGATTAGCGATTGGTCATCGATTATCCGATAGCAATCGATAACAATTAACTGTCATCGATTGGATTTCCGATGATCGATTGTCATCGACTGGTCAGGCCGGGTTTCCTTTTTACCGTACTGTCTGAAAAAAAATTCGAAAGAGGCATAGCTGACTAATTTTCGAGGTTTGCCTCCTCAGGAATTCATTTGTGGACAGATTCTAGTTGATTTCAACTTATCCAGTCGTCACTTAGGGGCCGATTACATGAGGCGGGCTGGCCCGGTTAGCCGGGATCTCGGCACGTCTGTGAAACACATTAAAAATCACTTTGCGATTACATGAAAAAATCTCAGCCCGGCTAGCTAGGATCTCGGCATCGCGATGCCGGGATCTCGGCTAGCCGGGCTGAAAATTTACCATGTAATCGCGATTGCCTGGCCAACACTTTCTTGTCACTAAGGGGCCGATTACATGAGGCGGGCTGGCCCGGTTAGCCGGGCTGACTCGGTTTGCCGGGATCTCGGCACGTCTGTGAAACACCTCAAAAATCAACTTTGCGATTACATGGAAAAATCTCAGCCCGGCTATCTGGGATCCCGGCATCGCGATGCCAGGATCTCGGCTTGCTGGGCTGAAAATTTACCATGTAATCGCGATTGCCGGGCCAGCCCGGCTAGCCGGGCCAACACTTTCTCGTCACTAATTTTCGCTTCAGAGCAAAATGGCTCACCAGAAAATCGATATTTCTCTTTCTATGTAACACATAAAGGTTTATCAGACCATAAAGCTACGTAAAACTGAAAATAATACACCAAAATAATGGATTAGAGAAAGTAAATACACTCGATTCATGCTCTTTGATATAGCCATCTTTTCACACGACAGCTTCTAAATTTAGCCGCAGGCGGGTTGGCTCGCCTTGTGTAAACAAACATATTTTGTGATAAACTTCAAGCTGCTTTGAAGTCGACCGATTTGAAAAGCGTCACTCTTTAATACAGCACTCAATTACGGTGTTGATCTGTCAATTGAAAGCCCCACTGAAATTATGCAGCATAAATTATCCTGAGTGTTTTTTATGAAAGCCAATCACAATTGAATCTGACATTGCCTACTGTCAGGCAACCAATAAGAGCATTTTGCACACGATTAGCGTCGCCTGTTCGCAGTCGTCCCTTTTCCGCGTGAAGCAAAGGAAATAGGAGACGTCTGCCCGCAGGCTAGTTGAAACCCTTCAAAAATATTTTGGAAAAGGTCTGAATGATTAGTAATCACACTGGAATCAAAGTTCGCGCTAATCCTGTTTTAGCTTAATTGTGCTTTGAACAACCGGACCTTGGGAAAGTAGAAACGCTCTTAGTTGGCCTCATTCACTTTGCCGTCCATAGTCCTATAATACAGTGACAGGTTTATTGACGTTAATACATTATTTTTTTGTTACTTTTAATTTGAATTCAGCTGGCTTGCATTAAGCAATAGACCGCATTTTCTATTGGTTTACTGGAAAAGCTTGTAAATCACTCGCCTGCGGCTTGTGATTTACAAGCTTTTCGAGTGTTCTCCCAACATCCCAAGTGGGTTTATTACACCAGTAAACCAATAGAAAATGCGGTCTATTGCTTTTATGAAATAACTAGAAAAAAAGACAAAGTTTTGAGTTCAGAAAGTATGTTTTTAATGGTGATCAAGTTGCGTCTTCTCTTAACAATCATCATGTGACACGTGTTAACCAATCATGATAAGCGATATAGTAAACCGTAGCTCTGAGAATGGGCATCGAAGAAAGAATCAGCCGCCGATTAACCAGAAAAAGTACCAGGGAATTTACATATCAACTTTAACAGCGAAATCCTTAACAAAATTCTGTGAAAGGTAAAATGCTTCCTGAAGTTCAATTCAGGGGAAAGAAAAGTAATCATCCTTTCATCGGTTGAAAGTGATGTGCACGTTTCCAATCGTGCAAGAATTGAACATTTGGCGGTAAGCAGAGCTTGTGTTCACCGTGTTTTGTTGAGTTGCTGAGATGGTGTTGTTCAAAGGAACTGGCAGCTGTTGTAGAGGAGGCCTTTTGCACCCAACGATCTGATTTTGACGCTGTTCAGCTGCCCGTATGGTTTCGTTGTCTCCAAGTGCGGAGGCGAGGACATCGCTGCATTTACGAAGCTGATTTGCCGACGGCATGCGGTGGTAGCTTTTCAGGCTGGATTCGTTGCGGTGACCTAATATGGCCATGATTTCTCTGTTTGTCAAGCCAGCAGTCGACCACAAGGTTATTGCTGTCGCCTTTACGGAATGGTTTGTGTAAACACGGGACAGACCTGCGGCGGAGCTGATGTCTTTCATCATTGCTGAAAGCTTGTTGATGCCCAGTGGTCGATTTTCATACCAAATCTTGTCAGAAGGTCGCCAATCTGTGGATTCAGCTTGGGAAGAAAAAGTTCCAAAGCGGAATATCCATCGGTTGGACCAGGGCGGGAAAAGGTTGGGCGATGAAACGAGCAGTCCGCTCTTCAAGCGATGTGTGATGCGGAGAAGGACTGGCACGAGCGCTCTCTCCGCGCTTCCGGTGCGTTTGGTGGCCGGCAAAATTTACCTTTCAACAAACCGGAAATCGCATTTTCTTTCCTTGTTTTTCAGCCAGCCGTGCACTATGATTAAAACGTTTTTTCACAGTCCTGGCTCACAGCTTACAATGCTTATGTCTGCGTGGACATTAGTCAATCTTTTTCACAGTTAGTTCCCGAAAAATGCGCTCAATTTGAGAGTGTCGAATGCTTGCTCTTGCCGAAAAACATGACATGGTTGTCTTTCCTCGTCTCTTTAAAAAAAGCTCCAAATTACTCCACCCTAAATCTTACATATATTAAAGGCCGATAAATTTTACATGACATAATAAAAAATTAGCTGGAGATATTTGGAGATAGTGACGTTTTGCAACTTTAAACTTTGCCTCCTTGCAACGCGCCATGGCGATGATTCGTCGCAACGCTGCCAAATTAAAAGTGAAAATAAATTTGCAGATTTCTCCTCCCTTTATCTCACAAAAACAAAGCAAAGAAAACCGTCTAAACTGAGGAGCAATTCTATTTGTAGTGCCTAAAGAAACAGACAAGCATAGGAGAGGGTTTGGGGAAAAAGAAGAAGAAGCGCAGTGTTAATGTTGATTTGATTTAATTAATTAACTAGGGACGTGTCCTGCACGAGCTGCACGAATTATAAATACGCGTCATGCCACGCGTCATCCAAACGCCATTTTCCATCTTTTTACTTTGCTCTGCTCGTTTTTAGACAGTTTTTTAGCATCGATTAAGGCGGAAAAGACAAAGAAAAGATAACCCAAAGTTAACGTTTTTCGGAAACTATTAATAGATTGTAAATGGTTTGAATTTGGATCTTTGAATTTTGAATTTTGGTCTAGCACCCAATTCGATCCCAGTCCACTGCATCACACCTTTTTGCTCGGACACGCTCGTTTCATCGCCCAACCTTTTTCCGCCCTGGGTTGGACTGTTAGTTTTGTACATGCGGCCGTTCTTCTCGTAACTTTCCACGTCAGAAACTCCACCTGGGTGGTTCTTGGTCGTCTCATCGTGCGACATAGTGGCAAAAAGGCCGCCATTCGCATCTTCGCCAAACGCAAAACTGCTTTTCTTTAAACGTCGCTGGCCCTCAAAACCACGGCGGCACCAATACAAAGAAATGTGGAACCAAACATTTTCAAGTAGAGACAGGGGCTGGGTAAGTGAAAGAATTTCACCGTTTTTGAGCTTTTCCAGGTCTTCTTGCTCGATAACTGGTTTATGAGTAGTGTTTTGTAAGCCATCTTTCTTCAGTTGCTTTATTTTGGCATCCAACATTTGGTTTGATAATACAAACCGGGAATCTTTGTTGAAGGAAATGCCACGGTTGTTTGGAGGCGTATTGAGAAATCGTTCAATGCCATTTCTCAGAGATAAAAGTGTCGCCCGGTTGTAATTTTCTCCGTTGCGGTTTCGTGCCTCGGCGTAAAATTGGCGCAGGTTTTCATCTAATTCCTGGATTGACATTTCTGCCAATGTTATTCCAAGTTGTTTTTGCTTACTCCACTCTACAGTAAACAAAGCATAAAGTGGAAATTAGCGGAGAATTTTGTGATATAAAGTTTAATGCAAACAAATGAGAATTTTACAGTTTATTTTAGTTTTAAAGTTTCGCACCGCCATTGTTTTTTAATGTTTACGCGGCAACACCTTCGTGTGACTTTCATTATAAATTAGACAAGTTGTAAATTTGAGAGTAGAAAATCTGTCCTGTTCGTTTTGTTTTCCGCGAAATGTTGTTCAGATATTATGTTGAATGAAAATAAGTTCCGTTTATTAAGACCAACCTGTAAAAACTGAAACCGCCCACTGTGTTGCTTGTTTGGTCTTTGCGGCTTGTGAGTTGTTTACCATGTCGTCGAGTTGTTGCGTTTCCATATCCGCAAATCTTCTCTTTTTATGATTTATGTTGGAGCCTTCTTGGTTACTGCTTTCAGTGTTTTCGTTGTTAGACTCGGGGACTTCGGATGAAACTGGCAGTCCAAACGCCAACATAATATTGAAGTTCGGCAGTTCTTCGTCTGTGCCGGCCATTTTTGTCGGACAGGAGAATTTCTCAGTTCCTTACAGTTTTCTAAGAGTTTACCGGAATAATAGTCAATAGGTTTTCGACCAATAAGAACGCGCGTAGTATCTCAGTTATTTTTTAAAAAGTGATAGAGAGTTCCGTGCAGTTGAGCTGTGTGAGTTACTACCAGATGCCCATTCTGAAAGTGGTACATAATTAAATAAAAATTGGACAAGTTAGTAGTTAAGTACAGTGATATATTTCCAGTGTTTTAGCCAGGGAAAATCACATATGCTAACCAGTGCGGCTCTAAGCTCTGAGCCTGGAAGGTATGATCTGTTTAGTATGCTGTACCAGGTGATTCTAACTTTTCAGTCTGTGGCTGAAATCCTAAAGTGTGACCATTCAAATGAAAGCTACTGAGCAGTACTTTCCTGTGATGCATGTTCTTTATTTTGCTGTATGAGGTGGTTCTTACTTTTGAGTCTGTGTATGAAGTCCTAAAGTGTGACCATTCAAATGAAACTGAGCAGTACTTTCCTGTGGTGCATGTTCTTTATTTTGCTGTATGAGGTGGTTCTTACTTTTGAGTCTGTGTATGAAGTCCTAAAGTGTGACCATTCAAATGAAAGCTACTGAGCAGTGCTTTCCTGTGGTGCTGTTTATTATGCTGTACAAGGTGGTTCTAACTTTTGAGTCTGTGTATGAAGTCCTAAAGTGTGACCACTCAAATGAAAGCGACTGAGCAGTACTATCCTATGCTGTTGTTTATTATGTTGTACAAGGTGGTTCTAACTTTTGAGTCTGTGGATGAAGTCCTAAAGTGTGGCCATTCAATTGAAAGCTACTGAGCAGTACTTTCCGGTGGTGCTTTTTAGTATGCTGTACCGGGTGGTTCTAACTTTTGAGTCCAGAAGAGTTCACAGTGTGACCATTAAAATGATAGGTTTTAAGCTCTTCGTTCCTGTGCTAGTGTTTCACAATGTTAATAGCTTGCCTTCTTGCAGAGTAAATGGTTGAACCCTATATGGTATGAAGACAATTCAGTGCTTTCTGACGCTGATCTTGTTAAATTTGCTATGCGGAAATGGAAATCACTGGGAGAGAAAGAGAAAGCGGAATGGAATGAAAAAGCGAAGGATGCAACTAGTGGAACAGAATAAGACGACAAGAAAAGAAAACGGGAAAAATGTGATGATGAAAATGAGGGCATTACTAATAGACTTAATCAAGCTAAGAAGGCAAAAGAGATGAACTGTTTTAAAATGGTGCAACATCCAAGTTGGCTGGGTTTGCTTATAAAAAAGACTGAGTAAATATAAATATTTTCAATTGGCAATTAATCTTTGGTTGGAAAGTAGCTTTGATCATCAGTTCTTTACCTGTGGGGACAAACGGAGGTATCAATGTTCTGGCAATAGAGATAACAAATAAATAAACACAACGAAGGCTTCATAGTACACCATACACCACCATAGCACACCATTCACCATACACCATGCAGAGTTTGCATAAATTTGTAAGAAAATGAGTAACATGAGTAGGGATTGAACTAGCCGTAATCTCATTAATTTTTGGGGAATACATAAACGTCGATGACGTCATACACTATTGTCGGTATCTAATGAATGAAATTTGGTGGAATCTTGTAAGTGTATACCCAGGGGAGGACTATTCTTAGACGATTTAAAATCATAGAATCCTGACGTTACTCAAGTTTCCATTTCTTGCCACATTCATATATCCAACGCAGTCAACTATTTTTCTCCAACAAAACAAAAGCTTTTTCGATTGTTCAATCTAGAAATTAGGGTGCGTTCGATTGGGAAATCTGGATTTCGATTTTGGATTTCGGATTTCGGATCTCCCAATAAAACGAGAAATCCAAAAACGGATTTCGACGAACCGAAATCCTTTTCCAAGACGGATTTCAATTAAGGGGCCTTAATTGAAATCCGTCTTGGAAAAGGATTTCGGCTGGTCGAAATCCATTTTTGGATTTCGAGTTTTATTGGGAAATCCGAAATCCGGAATCCAAAATCGAAATCCAGATTTCCCAATCGAACGCACCCTTACTCAAACTGGTTCATATGTCCCACATGTCATTTTAAATTGGGTCTGGGTAAACAACAGTTGTGGTAGTTGCTGAAGCTGTTGGCTCGTGAAGTTGACTTGTAGTGATACTTATCGAACTCTCTTCCGATCTTTTATTATCCTTCTCCGGTCCTTCTTTATCGTCCTCAGGAGGCTCAACGGCCGTTCTCTTTTCGATGAGAAAATGTTAGCTTTTGTTGTCGCTTCGGGTTAATTTTACAAAGAAGAACAAACATCGATTGCCCAAGCAACGCTTGCAAAAGTGGAAATGCGGGCACTAGTCTCTCTCGGAATTACGTGGAACGCCTGATACAAAAAGTCTCGTAAGCGAGCGTTTTTACTTTTATTTATTGCCAAATGCCCGCTACTTTGTAAGTACTTCTGTGTGAGGTAACTTGTTTTCTTTCTTTTTTTTGCGTCAGTATGACACCACGATAATTTCATTTTGCATCAGGATATAATTTACCGGGCCAATGACGCAAAGACGCGGTCTAGATTGAACACTGCTCGGTTCATTGATTTTTTGCAGCAAAACTGGGCAGGTTAATGCATCTTCCTCTGAAGTTTGTTTCCTTCCTCTTCCCCCATTTTTTTTGAACGCGGAAAAAAAATGAAATCTTACGTTCGATTGGGAAATCCGGATTTCAATTTTGGATTTCGGATTTCGGATTTCCCAACGCGAAATCCAAAAACGAATTTCGACGAACCGAAATCCTTTTCCAAGACGGATTTCAAGTAAGGCCCCTTAATTGAAATCCGTCTTGGAAAAGGATTTCGGTTCGTCGAAATCCGTTTTTGGATTTTGCGTTTGATTGGGGAATCCAAAATCCGAAATCGGAAATCGAAATCCGGATTTCCCAATCGAACGCACCCTTAGGGTGCTTTCGATTGGGAAATCTGGATTCGATTTAAAATCCGGATTTCGGATTTCCCAATAAAACGCGAAATCCAAAAACGGTTTCGACGAACCGAAATCCTTTTCCAAGACGGATTTCAATTAAGGGGCCTTACTTGAAATCCGTCTTGGAAAAGGATTTCGGTTCGTCGAAATTCGTTCTTGAATTTCGCGTTTTATTGGGAAATCTGAAATCCGAAATCCGAAATCGAAATCTAGATTTCCCAATCGAACGCACCCTGCTTTTGATTGAGAAAGGGGCCTTAACTGAAATCCATCTTGGAAAAAGGATTTAGGTTTGTCGAAATCCGTTTTTGGATTTCGCGTTTTATCGGGAAATCCAAAATCCGGATTTGAAAATCCAAGTTCAGATTTCCCAATTGAAATAACCCTTGTACGATATTCCACCGCATTTTATCGAAATAACCCTTGTACGATATTCCACCGCATTTTATCGAAAAAGCCCATGACATCATCAACGTTAATGTATTTCTCGCAAAAATACGGCCACTTCCATCCCTGCTGTACTACTAAAATGAATAAATTGACGGACGTTAAACTATTGTAAGTGAATTTACTTATATGTGCAAGTAAATGGCACGGTAATTGGAAAACAAGTAGGATGTCCACTTCTAGAACAACTTCATAGTTTAAGAGGCAACAAGCCCCCAGGTCGCTCAAGTGACATATTTTATATGGCACTGAAGTTTCAAAACTGTATTTTTAAAAAACTAGTTAAATTGCAAATTTGCTAAATTTTATTTCTTTAATTGGTTAACTTATTTTTTTTTTTGCAGAAATAGATTTTAGTTAAGCTTAAGTAAAAAATTTTAAATTCTCCTCTAGCCTCCTTAACTTTGCTGAAAATTTTAAGCCAACTGTTGAATTTTTACATTAACTGAAAATTTAAAGCTCTATTTATCCTTTGGGGCGGGGGAGGATTTGATTTGGCCGCGCTTAGTTTTGAACTAAAGCCCGTACTTTGTCACTTTTTCAAAACGTTTTTTTAGTAATTTTGTATAACATGTCATTGTATCACAAAATTTCATGCGGCGGTGGTAACCTTATTTTGACAGGTAGTTTCTTTTCAGAATTAAAAATGTTCCTGTCCTTAATCAAACTTTTTTCTGTGACTTACAGTTTTAGATCGTTCTTTTTTTTTTCTTTTGATTTCTCTCCATATGAGCCAATTTTGATGTTTTTGGAAGGTTTTGGGAAAATCTAGAATCCAGTATGGTTGCCGTGTGGAAATCATGACGTAATTCCTATGTCACGTTACGTCAACCACTTATGTTGTAGTTTCGTTGTCATAGCTTGAATAATCTCTGAGTTCAGGGGCCCGTTTCTCGAAACTCACGTATTTTTCGAGGTCATTTATTTATCAGGTAATGGTAATTATTGGCGCGAACTTAGCGATATGCTTCATGAAATTATAAAGATTAAAATTTAGCTTTCAAAATGAATAAAAATTGTATAGCCATTGGAGAATATTGTGCACCTAAAATTTTTTTCGGGCCTGGAAAGTTATTGGGACTTTCGAGAAACGGGCCCCAGGAGAGAAACGCTTTTCTCCCAAGCCCACCAAGCTCAGGAGCTCCATAAAAGCCCCATCCCAACCTCGTTTCCATGGTCTTTTGCAATCTAACATGGCGGCGACTCGGGCGAAAGAACCCCGCCGAATTGCGAAATAACGTGGGACGGGGTTGAAAAAGCCCAGGTTGAATAGCCAGGGTAAATTTTACAAAAATATTCAGATTTGACTTTTGCTTCAATTTGAGTGTTCAGTTTATTTTTTTTCTCTTTAACTAGCTTTTGAATTTGGTGAAATGATTATTACTGCATTAGAATTTTTTATTTTGAATTTTCTGCTAAATTAACGCTTTGCTTCATGACGTGACTTGTCACGCAAGACATGAAGAATTTTACAAGCCACACAGGCCTGACTTTTTTTCTTGGCTATAATACATAGCTTTTCATGACGGATGAAGTCTTATGCAATGTAATCTTGAAATCCTCTTGAAGCGCGCGACTACATGCCAACCCAAACAACGCGTCACTTTCGAAACGAGCCTTAATATTTTGAAGGCAGTGGACTATAAAAATCACAAGAAAAATACATCAAGTCATATTTTCTAACCTCTAAATAGCCACCCCATTTCAGCAACCACACATTTTCCCATCTATTGGTTAATAAGGGAGCTCAATACCCCTAGATTGCGAAAATCGTCCATGAGAGGAACACCAACCTGCACCATGCGAGGGTTATTTCGATGGACATGACTGAAACGACGTCCCAACATGTTTCACACAAGGTGTTCGAAGTGTCCGTGGACACTCACGTGCATACATACTGGAGAAAAATGGCGAAAAGCCCTCCTATTATTGCATTTTTAGTCTCTTGGTCTTTTCTTGTCTTTTTAGAACCTTCAAGTAAATGGGAGGTACTTTCTTGGATATTTATCTCGCTTATTATTATTATTATTATTATTATTATTATTACTATTATTATTATGATTATGATTATGATTATGATTATTATGATTATTATCATCACACTTCCTGAATTCTCCCTGGGAATGCACTGTGCTTGTGGGAATTAATGTCGTGCTTTCAGTTATCTCTTATTTCGCACTGTTATTGCTATTATTATTATTATTATTATCATTATTATTATTATTGTATTATTATTATTATTATTATTGTTATTATTCGAGTAGCTTGCAAGATGAGAATTTATATGAATTAACTTTATACCTTTTAGATGTTAAATGTACATAAGACGTTTCATCAGATTATATTAATAGTTAGTCATTTTGGTGATAAAAATTGTTTCTATTATTATTATTATTGAATTGATTTATTATTGTTATTATTTTGAATCTATCTTTAGTTTAAGAGCTATAGAAATTTGTTTATTATTTACGGAAAAAAGAGCAAGAACCCACTCACTGGAAACCCTGTTATCCCACTAGACCTCGTATAGACGTGGCGCTTATTTGAATCCGGTGTTTATTAAAAAGAGATAATTTTAATCATCTTTAATAGGTTTTTGTTTTTTGGTATTTAACAGTGTCTTTAGGTTCACTTATATTGTACCAAAATTTATGGCCAAACATAAGTAATAAAAATAGGAACTAGTACGACCAGTTTCGTCTGTAGTCGATAAAATTCAAAACAAGGCGGGCAAATATGGCGCTCGGTAGAGTGTAGAGTACATTACGCCAACTTTCCTTAGATATATTGGGCGAAATCAATTGAGCTGAAGTATACTGTAGTGGTCCATGAACCCTTTTTTTAAATTTGCTATAACTAAATTTCGATGAGAGTCAATCAGTCTCAAATAACCGCCGGACCTCAAATAACCGCCGGAGGCGTTAATTTAAAAATAGTCGGAAAAAACACGGTACTTCTTTCACTTCAACGGTTAAGTAAATGACATATTTGTTTGGGGGTTTACATCGTCAATATTTGTTCATTTGAGCGATTTCACATATTTATACAGTCCAACCTCCCGTATAAGCGACCACCCAAAATGTCAAGCCCAAGTGGTCGCTTACGGGAGGTTGTCGCTTACGAGAGGTCAGACCACTAATTTTCAGGACTTCAGCCTGTGGTAGTTCCAGAGGCTTAGTTCATGCGTGAAATCTTTTTTTTTTAAGTTTAACACAAACTTTATTTTTGGTTTACCACAGTACAAATACAATACAATGATATTACATGTAATTTACAATAACATAACATTACAATATACTTTATTACAACACATTACATTGCACTAATTTTACTTGCGACGCTTACAACTCAGTTCTTGTTCTTTTAAATTTTTTTGTACATGTTCAAGAAAACAACAAAATACATGCATTATAGATATAAATTACAGGAACGAAAGAAAAAAAGTTTGACAAAAAAATTGTTTCACCTTCACCCTATTGAAAGACTGATCTTCCGACGGGGTGTGGGGTTGGGGGGAAAACAGAGAGGTTTGAAAGGTGGGTCATGACGGATCAGAGCCATTCAGAGGTTCCCAAAATTTTTGATTCAGCGCATTCTTAGAAAGGTCTAATTCTTTGTACATTTTAAGCAAGCCAATGAAGCCTAGCAAGTCTCCAAATAAAGTATCTTGCAATTAAAAGGCAAAAGTTTATGAGTCTCATGACTCCGGCAAAGGACGGTCTCAGCCCCAAAGCAACAGCACAATTTACCCAAATTTTTGGTCAACACCACACAAGAAGAGCCAGTTAGTTACACTGTTCCAGAAGGAGCTGGTTTTTCGACAGGACCATAAAAGATGGACTAAGCTTTCTGGTTCATCTTTGCAGAAACTACATCTGTCTGTGCCTTTTATTCCAATTTTGCTTGAAAAAAAAAGCTGTTGGTTGCTAACCGCCTATGCAAGAATTTGAAGTGAAAAGTGATGAGTCTTGTGGACTTTGTATATTTAAAAGAGAAACTATAAACGCATTGCCATTGAATTGGTTGATCTGGGGGAATAGAGCAGTCTCTGGGCCATTTGTCTTGACTCGTTTTTGGTTTAATTGCCTTTCTTTGAATGAGTTTCTTATAGACAAGTCTGCTTGGCTTTTGTGCCTGGAAGAAAGATGCCGCAAAAGTTGGCTGGGTCTTCTTATTGCTATTCCCTTGGGGTTGTACGGAAGACTTCAACAACTGTTTGAGGGCGAATGTCATGCCAAAAAAATCGAGGGCATTGACTTTGATCCTAAACGAAGATTGAAAATCGGCATCTGATAAAAAATCATCCCCAGCTGTTAGCTTTCAAGAGCTGCTTTGAATAAAAAACTGGGTTTTGGCCTACCCTGATGAGCGAGTTGTTCCACAGAAATTGAGAATGAAAGTGTTTCCGAGAGGTATAGTATCTTCGTAGTTCAGTTCACACCAAATTTCCAAAATCTCCTTTAAAGCAACGTCTGAGATATTAAAGTGGCTGTCTAAGTCTTCTCTTTGCAGGTTACATTGGAAAAGAAATCTCCACAACAACGTTGGAGTTCAGCCTTGAACAACACTTTCCATTTACCATGCGTGAAATCTTGCATAAGCCCACAATGGTGTATAATACCCGGTTAGCGCTTAAAGTATTTCAAACTTCCAAACATTATACAGCCAGGATGATTGCTGCGATAACAATTTGCCTTACAAAAGACCTAATACATAGAATATGGGGTAGGTTTGGTGGAAGCTACTTAGGGTTGTAAGGCGTCGTGAAATTAAATTTACTCCCGTGTCCCGTGGTGAGATCCGGATAAGTGTCAAATAGTCGCTATTACTGCACGAAAGGAGAAGCTTAATGTTTTTGCAACAGGAGGCTAAAAAACATATCAAGAAATGGTCTATTGTACCGGCTCAGAATTTGTTTTCAGCAACACCTTGGGGATTTTGCCGAGATCATGTCGAAGATTTCGAAAGTGATCGGCAATTTCCGAAGTGCAAAACGTGGCTTATTTGGGATGGGGGGGGGGGGGGGTTCATTTGTTCTTCGGAGAGTCTAGCTATTTTCACTGGGGTACCCAGGTGAAGAATTGCGCGTCGGTGCGTCATCAAGGCAATACATGAAATTTATGTGTCCTCCAAGCATCACATGTATTTTCGGCAACTTGTCTAAAAGTCATAGTTTAGTGTGCGCCGTTAAAATCAAAATAATTGTTGAACAATGAAAAATTTTAAACCGTTAGTCCTAAAAGCGAAGTGGTCGCATACGGGAGGTGTGTTTCCCCGAGGTTCCAACCCTAGTGAATTGACTGGGGAAATTTTGTATGTTGGACAAGTGGCTGCTTACGGGAGCTAGTCGCACAGGGAGGTTCGACTGACTATTAATTCATCTTAACAAAATAGCCGTTACAAGTTTTTTTTTTCACACCCCGGCAAAAAAAAAAGAGACACAACTTTGAGAACTGGGGCAGGATTCACAAAGCTGTCTTAAGTCAAGATGAATCCTAAGCATTATATCTTAACAATAGGCTTTGTTTTCCAATAATCCAGCCCCTGGTTTCATACCAGGATAAAACTAACTCAATCGCCATATTCATTTGTGGGTGTACACCGCAAGAATTGCTAAGTTTAGTGATTTCATATGGTTATAATAACTTTCTTGAAATGTTTGAAAACCTTGCGAAAATTCTTTGGACAATAGCCGTTAAAACTTTTTGTCCCAGAAAAAACTACGACACAATTCTGAGTAACGGTTTCATCCCAGGATAAAACTAACTCATCAACGTTTCAATGTCCTAAAACTCAATGCCTCTTCAGTGATTCCGATGTCCTTTGCTGATCTTTTTGTTAATCACTTATCAACAACATGAAATCACAAATCACATATCGACCACAAGTTGATTTCTTGTTTTCAGGCGTACAGAGTCAACAACTCTTCGTGAGATGTGCTGGCAGCCTTTCAAAACTAGTTTTCTCAACTTTGGCCAATTTCTATTGTCATGTTTAGTGTACCATTCAACCAGTATTGCATCAGTGACCTCGCATCTACTGAGATCAAGAGTTTTAAGAACAGGAAACATCCGTGCCAGATTTCTCAAGTCACTCTCTGTAACATGCGTATAAGCTAATCCCAAGTAATGCAAAGTCTTGCCTACTAATTTAGACAACTCAAATAGTTGCTCTCCATTAAACCTTCTGTTTCCTCCTAATTCCAGCCACTCCAAGCTCTGTAAACTGTGAAAACGTTGTAAGGAGCAATTTCGAAGGATGGGACAGAAACGTAAATTTAGTTTCCTCAACTTAGGCAGTTTAGAAAGCACTGGAAAGACCACAGAGGACCCAAGACCGCGGCAGTAGGTCACATTCAGGCTCGTAAGTTCTAATGACATCAAGCTTGAACACAATGTTGGATCTATGACATCATCTAATGCCAAAGGAAAAATAATAACTTGATTTCAACTGCCAGCCGCACGCTGTTAGACATTCCTTTCACCTAGCAATTTCCAAAGAGTCACTAAAAAGTTAGTCCTTCAATAACATTTCATTAATACTTTTTTTCCCTTAAATTAAACACTCGTGTGGTCCATTCTTCGCACATTTCGCGGCTTTTCATATCACAACAAACACCATACAGTCGCCAAGGACACCCAACCCAGGGTGTCTGTAAAACCCGGAACACACCCGGAACACCCCAGAAACACCCTCGGAACATCCCACAATGCCCCAGAATACCCTCAATAAACCCAGGAACACCCTTGAACACCAAAGATAGTGGTCAGCAGTCAGACCACTCACGTATAGACTGACCCGAGGACCTCCGAAGATTAACAAACATTTCCAAATTTTTCTGAAGACTTTTGCGGATCACCGGAAGACAAAATGACAAAAATAAAATAAATAACATTGGTGTCCTTTACATCAACAAAGATTTGATTTTGAATATTTCAATTCAATTATTGAAGTTGTTGTAACTCATGCGAGATTTGCATTATAACTTTCGGCAAACAGGTGTGACGTCATGGATAAAAGTGAAATTCTGAGGGTGGGCATCCCGGATAATAATTCAATTCACCATACAACACGTCACGGTCGCGATAACTTACTCTCGGACATTGCGTGACAGATTTTGCACGCAAACCAAAACAGATTTTGCAGGCTACTGAGCATATATATAGGATTTATTTTGTTTCCGTAAAGGCTTTAAATATGGCGTATCTAGTGATATATAGATACTGTTCCTTTTCAATATAAATAGCTAGTACTACCGCATTTTCTCAATAACTGCCCTACTAACTACAAAAATGTTGTCATTCAAATATGAAAGGAGAAAGCTGCGAGATGGGAATTTATAAGACATGGAAAATACGTTCTCAGATGTTAATATTCCCGAAGCACTCATGCACTACGGTATGATACTTCAAATTAATATACACTGAGTTGATAAAAGGTGAATTGGCCATCAAAACTATGAAGGTCACATTTCGAGCGTTTAATTGCTCTTCATCAGAGCGAATCCTTGAATGTAGTTTGTATGCTTAATGTGTTCCTATTTCTCCCTTTTTTATCATTTTTTATATGAAATCTTAATGGTTTCTTAGGTGTATATATTAGCGTAACAAACCGGTGGGCAAACATTTTCCATGCGCCTGTGGAAATAAAAGGGCCTAGATGGGGGGGGGAGGGGGGGGGGGCTCGGCATAACAGCTAAAACTAAAATTTTGGGCCATTTAACAGCTAACAGTAAAACATTTGCTGTAACAGTTAAAATAAACAAATGACTAAAATTTACACAAACATCGAGAAAATGGCCTTTTTTCGTTATTAATGGCAATTCCATCAGTAACATCACTTCTGTAGTTTCAGCTACCCTTTTTCTTGTTTCATTTAGTATCTAGAATGTGTTGTAACACTTCACTGTAATTTCATATATAACAGTTAACAGTAAAAACTCGGGCTTTATAACACTAAACAGTAAAAAATATATGGCCCATAACACCTAACAGCAAACCCCATCTAGGCCCTCAAATAAAACGACGACGATCGTGTGACCTCGGAATAATGACCTCATAACGTTGGGTGACACTGTATCATTTGGCTTTGTTATGTCCTTGAGATCACACCTGTTTTTCGAGCGGATAATGCAAACCTCGCACGAGAAATATCAATGCAGAATTAATAATTCAACTGTCACACTTTCATATCACTGAAAATCGTAAGTTATTGATATGAAGGTCACATGTATAGTATATTTTTTCCATTAAATAATGGTTCTTTCACTGTTCTTAAAGGCTTTGAAAATATTCCGAAGCATTCTTGAAATGCTCGGAAATCTCAGGGTGATCTACAAAAGTCTTATGAAGAATTGGGAATCTTTGGCTTAGTCAATTTGTGAGCAGTCTGACCACTGACCACTATTTTTGGTGTTCTGAGGGTGTTCCTGGCTGTTTCGAGGGTGTTCTGGGTATTATGGGATGCTCCAGGGGTGTTCTGCAGCTGTTCCGGCCTGTTCCGGGGGTGTTCCGGGGATGTTCCGGGCTGTTCCAGGGGTGTTCCGGGTTTTACAGATACCCCCCAAACCATATTCCAAATTACCACACCCCTTCTCATGTGAACAGATTCCTCCACATGAACCTCCAATTTTTTTCTATGTGGATCATTTCGAGCTGGAGTTTTCCTAGTTTGTACTGTGCCTTCCTGACACTAAGCTTGGTCTTGGTTTAGACAGTGGTTTTGAACACCTTCTGGACTTCGTTCAAATAACCGGCCCTACGAGACAGCAGCACTAACATTTTAAAATATGTTACGACTATAAAAGACTACCGCTGTACAATCCCATACATCTCCAAATTAAACTGTGGTCAACTTTGTGCATTTTAATTCATCCGGTGAGTTGATGTTAATATTTTGAAGTCTTTGAGTAAGATATGTAAAAACTAGTGAATAAGGCCCCATCATGTTTTACAACTTTCTGCAGAACTGTTTATGATTTAGGCTTCTGTTGCACTTAATTCCACTGTCCTTCTGGCACGAGTATCTGGACATTGTTTTCTTCTATAAAGTTGTAAATAATCTAATATATGTTAATAGCGATGCACTACCGGTTGCTAGGCAACCGGTCAGAGTAACACGATCTTCAAGTAGTAACACTATTTCATATATTGCTAAAAAATGCCGCACTGTAACGTACCAGCGCTCCTTTTTTATCAGATGCACTAGAACCTGGAACGTCTTGCCAGAAGATATTAAGAACAATCAGACACTTCCAGCCTTCAAAAAATCTTTATTTCAATATTATTTTAATGCACTCGCCATTTATGACCAGGACGATACTAGGACTTGGAGAACAATCTGCCCTAAATGCAACGTAGCGCGTAACCTAACACGCCTACCGTCATGTTGTTTCTAGTTTTTATACTTTTTTGTCTGTAATCTGTTTTACAAGGGGAGCGCTGTAATTGGCATAGCTGTAGCGTCTCCCCGGCCAGTGTTTTTGTTTTTGTACTTGTTTATATTATGTCCTTTTCTTGCCTTGTGTAATATGTTTTTGGCCGAAGATAAATAAATAAATAAATAAATCCCGAGACTATAGGAGACTTGGACTGTCAATATTGTAAGATTAACATGTACATGAAGTCTTACCTTTGACAACAAGCTCACAAATGTGGTCAAGAGATAAGGCCTTCAGATGTGGATTCATAGCCATTATTGCAATGAGGCAGGATCTCTCAACAATTGCAAAATGTGTCAGTGAAACACTGGCCAGTTTTCCAGAGCAACACAATGCTCTCTGAAGACCATTTCCCATCTATTACGAGAAAGAGGGTAATTACAGATGGATCAACAGCAGAATATACTCTTAGATTTCTCTGAAACTTTTTAAACAATAAGCAGAAATGTCATTAAAGTACCCATGCATACATCTCCAAATTAAACTGTGGTCAACTTTGTGCATTTTAATTCATCCGGTGAGTTGATGTTAATATTTTGAAGTCTTTGAGTAAGATATGTAAAAACTAGTGAATAAGGCCCCATCATGTTTTACAACTTTCTGCAGAACTGTTTATGATTTAGGCTTCTGTTGCATGCAAGAAGTAAAATAATCTAATTAACACTGTAATTGGTTTGAACTCAGGAGTCCCATAATAAGTTGGTGAAGTATGATCGTCTGTCCGGCTGGGTGTTATACATATCATGAGAAGGACAGCTTTTGATGATACTGACAGTGACTAACTGGGCAGAAGTCATCAGGTACAGTGCCCAGGCCCACTCATTCACATTTGGTGCCCAGAACCATAATAAAACTTTTAATACTTGCAGGGGTGTCAGTCATGTAAACAGTAACCTGGTCAGTTTTTTCTTTGACATTAGATGAAAATAAAGGCAAAATAGGTGACTATAAAATTATGAATATATGAAATTCATATGAAGGGCCCGGTGGAAAAAGGGCGTAAGTGACGATTTGAGGTTAAAATCGAAATTGCTCCTATTTAGCTGAACATTGGCACACAGGCTGGTTTTCATGTGAGGAACGCCGTTGCGCACTTATTTCTTGACCTGAGATCTAAAATTTGAAGAATTAGCGTATTACTTTTGTGTGAAAAGTGTTGTTGAACTGAACTCGCTCAAGTGATGCGTGAAAGATTTCTTTTGTTCTCTGCCTGAACTAAAACAAAGGAATTCAACCTAGAATCCGCGGTCCTGTTGTTTTCTTTGTGTCAGTTTTAAGCAAAAGTAATACGATAATTCTTCAAATTTTAGATCTCAGGTCAAGAAATAAGTGCGCAACGGCGTTCCTCACATGAAAACCAGCCTGTGTGCCAATGTTCAGCTAAATAGGAGCAATTTCGATTTTAACCTCAAATCGTCACTTACGCCCTTTTTCCACCGGGCCCTTCATATATTTGAACTGGTGACTATAATTAGATTTCAACCAAGTCAAATAAATGGCAACATCTTCCAATTGCTTCCTATATGTTCAGCTATTAATTATATTTGAGGGTCAAATCAAAACCAAGAGCAAACATTTGTGGGTACTAACAAGAACTTGTGGGCAGACTGGTACCCAGCAAGATAAGCATTAGTACTGTGCTCTTTTTCAGCACAGTTAAAAATGAAATTTTCGAATTGATAACCACAACTGGTGCTGTTCTCCGACCCATACGAGCAGAGAACTCTTTGTCCTCCAACATGGATTCCACCTTAATATGAAAACAGATGTGACCATACCCGAAGCTCATGCTCGCAGAAAATGTTCTTAGCTTCCTCATATCCAAAGCCAACTTCCTCTAGCCTGGGAAGTTGCATGAACAAGTCGCTGAACATATGTCGAACACTTTGGGCAACATTTCCTAATGCAAGCTTCTTTACGTTGAAATGACCATTTGAAGCAGCCTGGAACAGTGCATTGAACATGGGTATGGTTGTAAGAGCAAGTGACAGCCCCTCAAGTTGAGGTAATGTTTCCAGCATAACCCTTATGTCATTATCAAAACCATGGTATAAACTGCGTAGATCCAACTCTTTAATTCCTCTCAACTTAATTGTCTCCAAGACCTTAAGATCAATCTTAAGTTTTCCACGTTGTGTTGAGAACCGTGGCATCTTTATCTTGATCCCTTTCCAAAGATGGGGAGAGCTAAACAGTTGACGGAAATATCGATTAACTCTTCTCATGTTTCCAAGGTCACTTGGGCTCAGGAACTGAGCAATATGGGAAATGACTACATCAGGCAAAGACCTATTTCATGTAAAAAAATATAAATTACAGTTTATTAATTATTATTATTATTTTATTATCATGAAAATGAAATAGATAATAAGTACACTGCACATGATGAAAATTCCCGGAAAAAAAATTTTAACAAGAATTTTTATTGTGTACTTATTATCTATTGCATTTTCATAGCTTGCTCACTAAAATTAACATTTTATTATTATTATTATTATTATTATTATTATTATTATTATTATTAACATTATTGTTATGATTAAAGAGGAAGTAAGTTTCACAAACGAACTGAATTTGTACACAACAGTTATTTAATGTGCCCGCCAGATGCATGTAATTTAGTGTGTTGCATATATGATTAGTGTCCAGTGTACTGCCGAGATGCAAAGTCCTGAGACTTACAACCTGCAACCTGCTCACCATATGAGTCACCATGGCTCAGTGGTTAGAGCATCCAACCAGTAACTGGAAGGTCATGGGTTTGATTCCTGCTGAAATTTTTTCCAAGTATTTTCATCGTGTACTTATTATCTACTAGTTGGTACCCGTCAACAATTCACCCCTAAACAGCACAATTAGACTTTCCCAAGTTCTTTACATGTTTTTTTTTTCAGATTAGTAGGTCTGTCACAAGTTCATTGCTTGCTCGATTGCTTCGTGACCTCATGGAAGCTTGCCTTGCTTGCTTTACTTGTAAAACACAGGGCAAATTAATATCAACTGAAGAGGTCAACTTGGAGCAAGTCTACAACATACATGTACATGATGTTTTGAAAGCTGACACAAATTTGCATAAGTGGTTGAAATTTCACAGATGAAATCCGACATGAATTTGCATACATTGTAAGCAGTTGAAATTAGTCACACATTAACAGACATGGCATGGTGTTTGCCTGCTGAGAGATACATGCCACTTTTCTGCAAATTCAGATCTTTTCGATTTAAACCAATTTGCACAAATCCTTGCCAGGAAAGTATAGAAATGGTGTGGTTTCGGCTTTTTGTAGCTTAGCTGTAAGGAACTCTTCAAAGACATTGACGCGCAGGGCAACCATAAACTCAGTCACCTTCTGCCATCACGATCTCAGCAGAATTATAATCTGAGATCGACACACGCCTTTGCTGCGCCTGTCTGCAAGACAAACAGGTTCAGAGACAGTTTCATAATTAGCCACTGCATGTAATATATTTTAAATTGTCGTCATATATTTTTATTGTAAATAATTTATTCACGTAATTCAGTCATTTGACTGCAAAGTGTATTTTATTAATAAACGGTCTATCTCTCATCTCTCTTATCGCGTATTATGATTTCATTTTCATAGCATTGGGTGGTTGGCTGGTTCACTAAAATTAATAATTTTAAAATAATAATAATAATAACAATAATAATAATAATAATAATAATAATAATAATAACCATAATTAGGTAAATTGTGATCGTCCAGGTGAGTGTAGTCCTGAGAAGGACTGTTTGAAGTGACATTGACTGACGTTTCGACTACCTGAGCGGAAGTCATCATCAGAGTCAAGTGAACTGTGAATCGTCAGTAGATGTTTAAAGTCCCTGGTCGTTGTCCTGATTGGTTGACGATCTCGTGATGTTATTGGTCGTCTGTCAGTTAAGCTGTGATGACTTATTGGCTGTGAAGACTGTTAAACGTGATTGGTGCGTTTCGATTCGTCTTTTGTTAGTCAAATGTACTTTGGTCTATTGTTAGTCAAATAAGTCGGTTTGTCTATTGTTTGTCTGTCTTGTTATTGTCGGCAATCAGTCGTTTGTACAACTTCTGAAACTATCGCACGAATCCTGCAAACCTACAACATCTGCGTTGCTCACAAACCTATCACTACTTTATGACAGCTACTGACGAAAATTAAAGACAAAGACGAACCGAGTGACAGACGGGGAGCAGTTTATTAAATCAAATGCTGCGACTGCCAGGCCACTTATTTTGGTCAGTCCGACAGAAATTTGAACGTCCGACTGACTGAACACAAACGAGCGACTAGAAATGGTTATATCAACAATCACATTGCTGAGCACCATTTAAAAACAAACCACAGAATCGATTGGGACTCTTCTGAATGCGTTACCTACTGTACGGACTACTATCAACGAATCACTCTGGAAAGCTGGTTTACTAACTTAGAACAAACACCACTGAACCGTTGCCAACAGCTACCTGCACCTTACAAACGACTGATTGCCGACATCCTCCCCATTGGAGGACAAATATTGTCAACCAATCAGGACAACGACCAGAGACTTAAAACATCTACTGACGATTCACAGTTCACTTGACTCTGATGATGACTTCTGCTCAGGTTGTCGAAACGTCAGTCAATGTCACCTCAAACAGTCCTTCTCAGGACTACACTCACCCGGACGATCACAATTTACCGAATTATGATTATGATTATGATTATTATTATTATTATTATTATTGTTTTAAAATTATTAATTTTAAAAAACCAGCCAACCATTTTAATTCTTTTCTCAGCAGGCTATTACATATATTTTCACCCTTTTCTATTTTTAAATGAACTCCACACACAATGCGTCTGGGCTACCTGTGTTGGCAGAGGTGGCTAAATGATCAAACATTCGTTCGTAAGGGGTGAAAATGCTTGATGTAGATCAAACATGGAAAACCATTTTAATGCAAAGTTTAGAGAGGTGGCTAAACAGTAAAAAATGTTCGTCCAACACTTTCGAAAATGTTTGTTGTTTAGCCGGGCATTACAAAGTCATTCAGCTCCGAAGTATCAAACCCACCGAAAAACTTCTTCACTTACCTTAATGGGAAATAGCTGCAGTTTCTTGAATGGAAGTTCAGATTCATGATGTACTGTCGTCTAGCAAAACAGAGGCAATGGTTTTGAAGAAGTCGTAAGAGTCCGTGAGAGTATAAAAAACAGGCTCAGTGAATCGAAGGAATCCAAGATGGTCACGTTCCCAGGCCAGTATCCATCGGACAAGACAAGAGAACAAAAAACAAACCCACAAAAACACGACTCCAGAGAAGACACGATTAAAGGACAATAAACGTGTCAAAAACGATAGGAAAACGTTCAGATCCTGTAATATACAAAGCAACAGCGGGGGTATACAGGCGTCCCCTGCGCATCGATTGTGTACGTGATACACTGGGAATGAGCGTTTCAATTTTTAGACGATAATCTGTGACTGGTTATATGAAGCGGTTATGATTGTGTGTCACTTGGTAAACAAACATGGCGGCCAGCGCACTGTGTAGTGTGGAGTTCGAAGTGTTTGGAAAAGTTCAAGGTAACTTAAGCTTATGTAAATATTTACTGTTTAACTTTTAAAACTCTTACTAGTAACCAAGTTTAAAACGTGAAAAGGGAAAAAAAGACAATTTCTCACTACAAAGAGCTAAAATTGTGGTCACTCTTTCGTCACATGACACAGGAGCTTGTATAGGTAAAAGTTAGGACAGCCTTCTTATGACAACTGACAAACGTTCCTAAAAGAAATAATAATCTTTATGTAATATTATTTTAATTTGAATTGTTACGTTCAGCCACTATAATGCTATACGTAGCCACTTTCATGGTCATACTCAAGTACATCAAGTGATTGGACACAGAACACCACAATAAACAGCAACAAAGAAGAGTACTGTTCAGTACTTTTCCTTTAAATGTCTTGAGTTTGAAAGCCCACGTTACCCTACATCACTCACAATTTGTCCAATTCATGTAGGTTGTAAAAGAAAAAAAATCGATCTAAATACTTAGCTACAGTTCTACGTAGCTGAGCTGATCATGGATGCTACACCCCCTCCCTCTTAGGTTTTTCTTGAATTTTTCTGAGACAAACTATCGTCTACACATGCTGTTTTCAGCGGCTGTATACATATCCCTTCGACACAGTTGATGCAAAGTTGGTGAGAATCAGTTGCTATGGTCATAAGATATGGTCGAATATGGTGTCATAAGTAGCAGGTGGTCAACCCATTTTGGAAGAAAAATGGAATTTTTTTTTACCCTTTTTTAGTGAAAAAAGCACAAAATGTCAACAGTAAGCAGCAAAACATTTGATTACTTCATATTCTTAAAGCATCAAAACGTTTTAATTTCCTCCATTTTTTGATAATTTTGCGTAAAATCCAAGAGGTTGGCCAAGATGGTGGCCATCTTGGATGACGTCACAGGCCCCCAGCGGTGCCACAACCCATAACATATACTTCATCTTGTAGAGCTCATTGCAGACTTTCTACTAAACGTGAAATCTATCCGAAATATTTTAACATAGCAAAAACCCAAGGAGGGTCTGTTAACCTATTAACCCCCTCCCACTCCCCCCACCCCTCCCCCCCCACTATGTACCAAGGTGGGGGTGTGACTTTGCTTGTACGTCTGAGGGTCAAGATTGCAGTTTGAGAAAACTCATTAGTGGGGTTTTGCAGTAGAGACCTCAATGTAAATCCATTGATATCATGATAACATAGATTGTGCATTAAGTAAGTTGTGTCCTTTTTCTCCTTGTTTGTAGGTGTGTTTTTCCGAAAGGTAAGGCATTAACCTTGTCCTAAACATTGAATATCTATATAGTGGATCACTTACCTTAATTAACTACTCCATTAATACAACCACCTTTACTAGTATTGCTAATAACAAGTCATCTTCTTGGCTGATGAAACGCTGTTAAGTTAACCAATTAGTCCTTCAAGAGAGTCTCTAACTTTTGGCTTTTACTTCGGGTAACGTTTACCTCCTGGTAGCCAAAAAGGCAAAAAAAGCTTTAAACTGTCTTTGGTAACCACTTCAAGTTGTAGCAGTGCACTTCATCTTCTGGTTGATGCTGGCTTTCTCATTTTTTTTTTTGTCATATGTGTGCTTCTTTCTCTTCATACATGTAGGCTATCATAATATTTGATGCAACCTAATAAACCTTATATAGCCCCAATATCAGGATGTATATTCTCCTCACTGTTTTTTTTATATATTTCTTATGGTACAAGTTGGGAGAATTTGTTTAACAATCAAGTCATTTCTTATTTGGTGATCATCTCTTTTATTCTCATGACCTGTATGTTTGATCCAGCTTTAATATTTTAAGGAGAAATTAGATGGCTGTCATTATTAATTGTGGCTTAAAGGTTTAATAGAACCACCCTAGATAGGAGTTATCATTGCTCACAATAACCTTGGAGTTCAACCGTACCATTCTTTCCTGCAATCGTAGAAACAATAAAACCACAGGTAGTCTTAGTAGTTTTACTGTTAGGAATTTGTTTTTACAGAGTGGTCAAAGTTGATGCATCAGCTCATTTGAACCCCATACTGTAACATGATAGTCATGAGACTAAAGCATTGGCAGCCAACAAACTTTCTTTACGTGGAGAAAAATCACTTACACAATAGACAGTATTGCTTCAGATTTAGTATTTTAGCTAAGTTTAAAAAAGCTAGCTCAGTTTAATGATGTCTTAAATTTGAGATTTGCATTCACATACCAGTAATTATTTAGTTGTTGCATCTGATACCTTTAACCCTTTAAACCCTGATATAAAAATGCATATTTTCATTACTGATCTCCACACATTTCTTATGGAACTAGTTAGGAGAATTTATCTAAATATCAAGACGTCCTATCCTCAGTGATCACTTCCTTTATTCTTGTCACTTGAATGTTCAGAGAAGTAGTGATCATGTAAAGGGAAATTTCATTTTCATCAGGGCTTAGGGCTGAAAGGGTTAATGGAACACAACTATAAGTTTGAAAAACAAGATGTAATATTTTCTTAATTTTGAAGACATGTTTCAATGTGGTTCACATCATGGTCCAAAATGTATATCAAATTTTGAAGGCATACTGAATAGCGACCGTTTTGAGAAAAAAAAAACACCATTCTCAAAAAACCAACAACTGAAGGTTACTTTTGACTACAGTTGTTAATTATTACAATTGAGGGGCTGAGAGCATAACCGTCTTATGTCGAATTTTAGGCCGTTTTTCCATTTTGCTCAAAACTGCCTGAATTTTAGCATGTGACCTTCCCTTCATTCATAGAACATTGCCCAGATAATTTTTTCACCGATTTTCGCTTCGTTTTCGAGAAAAACGAGGCCAAAAAGTCAAGTCGGCGTCGTTTGTAAAACAACAGAAACAAAAGAAACCAGAGCTCTGTGTTTCTGTAGACAATGAAATGAACGCAACGACGGGGCAAGAAAGCTGCTTTTCGAGTGATTATCTAATTCAATCACTGATCTTTGCCTATAAACGTTTGTTGAGCAGCGCTGTTTCCTCGCAAATAAGCCCTTTCCTGTCCTATATGACAGGAAAACAGGAAATAAAGCAGTGTCACATGCATGTGCCGGGCGATACAAACTTCATATCGCGGCGGAGCAGCGAATAAAAAAAACCAAGAGAATACCGAGAATCAACCATGATTTAAAGATACGTTTCAATCGCCATCGCAACTAAGTCGATTCCTACCATATCTGGCGCTGTTGATCTTGTTTTCAAAAAAAGCACTGTTCAAAATCCACTGAAAATGTTTAGTAGGTGGACGACTTCCCCAACAGGAAGCGGGGTATGCAGTGTATTTTAACTATATAAACTAAAAATCTTCTTGAGTTCTGAAAAATGTCGAGCTAGCTCAGTCAGTTAATGCGGCGGCTATACACTCCTGATAGTCGCTGGCTCGAATCTGTCTTGAGACACTTTTTATTTTCTCTTTTGAATAAATTCTCTTCTTTTGTTCATTTATTATTGTTTTTACACTTGTTTGAAGAACAAACTGCTGTTCACAATCCACCGAAAAACTTAAGAAGTTTCGCGAATTCTGCAACACGAAGCGTAGCATGCAGTGCGTCTTACAAAATTACCACATTCACGCGTAAGCTCAGTCGGTGGATGACACAAATACATGAGAAGGTGACGTGAATATTTAAATACAACACCGCTAAAATTAACCGGTAATTTGCGACCAGATTGTCGTCCCTTCGTTCTTCTCATCGTTCGCCCCTCAAAATACCCAATGTTTCGACATCCACATCTGAGAGCGGGCGGCTGTACACCGACTTGACTTTTTGGCCTCGTTTTTCTCGAAAACGAAGCGAAAATCAGTGGAAAAATTATCTGGGTAATGTTCTATGAATGAAGGGAAGGTCACATGCAAAAATTCAGGCAGTTTTGAGCAACATGAAAAAACGCCCTACAATTCGACATAAGACGGTTATGCTCTCAGCCCTTCAATTGGATTGCAGCATGGTTTTACAAATGAAAATTGCAAGCCTGTTAGGACAATTATTATTATACACCACTCAACTAAATAGGGCTTCATGCCCACTCTGACTGGTTACTTCAAGTTTGGGGGGACATTTTCCTTCTACATGTGGAGTGTTTATGTTTATTTCACCATCGTAAGCCTCCCTGCTCTGTGGCAGAGGGTTGATGCCATGATATTCGTATGAAGTTGATTATTGAGCAGAATTTGAGAATAGCATGAAAAGGGTGAGCAGGCTGGGTAAAAAGTGTGTTCAGGGATACTGGTAAGAAGGGAAGAGAAAAGAAACTCCCTCCTTTTGTCCCCTTACTGTCATCTCTTGCCCCCCTGCCCCCCTGCCCCCCTGCCCCCCCTGCCCCATTTGATCTGTTGGCAAGGAGAATTAGCCTAGACTACAAAGTCATCCTATTTTTCTCAGAACCTAAGCCCATGCAGAAATTTATCAATGATAAAAACTAATGGTCAAAAAAGAGAGACTGGGGCTTTGCTCTTCATGCTTGCACTTCGCCTAATCTTCAACATGAGACAATTATTGTGTGACACCAAAAATAAGGAGACAAAAGGGTCTGCTCACTGTCTGGCAGCTGGATGCATGTGTGTGCCACTTTTGTGCTTGTTTGAAATGTGCTGTGCTTATTGCACTTGTGAGAACCATGGCCAAGGGCATCATTATTATCTTGCACTAACCTTCTTTATGATTGATTTTAAGCATACCAGGATCAATACACTGAAGCACTCCTTGGTTGGCTGGGTGATGAACACACCACGTGCCACCGTTGTTGGACAATTACAAGGAAACACTGGAAATGTCCGTCTAATGTAAGAGTTTTGTTGTGCAGCACTGATCATTTTAAGGGCAACTTTTCAAGTGTCCGTAGAAATTTTTATTGTAGGAGTCTGATTTAGATCAAGAACATTTTCAGGTTTAATTATGTCTGCTTGTAAAGCAAAATGCACAAAACTAAATCTGTATTAATTTTGTTTGCATATCAATTATTGGGTATTTGAACAGTAGAGTACATTTTACAGTTGAATGAACAACACAGAAAACATACAGGTGGATTCAAAGGAGGGACTGATAGGGTGTCACCCAACCCCCCACCCCCCCTCCCACGTCTGTTATTAACAATTTCTGTAGTTGCTTCAAAGTACATTACATGTATTTCCTTTTTCAATGGGTGAAATCGCATGTAGTTGACAGATCTTTCTTATGTGAACAGGGGGTGGGGATAACTTTCGCCTCTTTAGGTCGCACTCTTCTCTTGTCGTAACTACTATGGCCTGCTGTTTGTGAATTTCCTGGATCCACACAGTGTGTGCAGTGTGAATAACAAAAAGAAATGTAAAAACTAGACTCATTTCTGAACTTTGATTGCCTCATATGGAAAAACTGACCAGTTGGCCCACAAGCCCTATTGGTGACTGCCAGTGTTTACTGTTGCAGCGTACTTAATAAATTAATTAATTAACTTATTTATTTATTTATTTATTTATTTTTTACCCTGTAAAAGAAACTACTACAAAACTAGCATCTAATAAGTCCTAATGCATGCTTTATTTTTTCTTTTGAAGGAAGAAGTGGCTAAGAGAAACAGGAAGCCCTAAGTCCAGAATTGAGAGATGTGAATTTAAGAATGAAAGAGCAATTACAAACCTGGATTTTACAACTTTCACCATCCGTAAATAATAATAACAAGCAATGAGTATATATTTATATGTGTACATTATTTTTATGTTACACAAGAGGTTCTGGCATAAAAGAGGGACATGACCTGCCCACCGTCAACAAATTAAGTGGAAACAATTGACAAACAGTGTTCAACAGTGTATGATCATTACTTTGATGAAAGTTTTGGATATTTCCTTCACCTGGCATTCCGTTATTATAGGGAGTTTAACCGTTTAAGCCGTGATATGAAAATGCATGTTCTCCTTACTGTTCTCGTTACATTTCTTATGGAACTAGTAAGGAGAATTTGTCTAAATATCAAGACATCTTATCCTTACTGATTACTTCCTTTATTCTCATCACTTCAGTGTTTGAGCAAGTAATGATGATGTAAAGGGAAATTTCATTTTCGTCACTGTTAGGGTTTAAAGGGTTAAGCAACCACGAAGGCAACGAGAACGTCAGAAAACAAAAGGTTTTTATTAGGAAAACAATGGCTCTGCGCCTGCATTGTACATTCAGTTACATTTCTTTGCCGTGCTTTGCAAAACGACAACGTGAAATGACCAGTTTTAAGGTTTTTAAAGAACAGGAACATATGATGGTGAATTTTTCTTTCTCTACCTGAAATTGAGCACCGTTCGGCAGCATTAGACAAGTTAAACAAGTTGGAATATATAATCGCAAAGTAGAATAAAAGGGCCGAAATATCAATTTAAATGACGTTTTCCTTTGCGTTGCCGCTGTCGTTGCTTTAAGTCTCTTATAGGCCAATCTCGACGGGCAAATCATAGCTGGCTAATCATGCACCAAAAATTCGGATCGAGGCAAACAGCACTGGCTTTAGAGACCGTCGACATATTCACAAGATGTCCACTGGAAATTAAGGTTAGACCCCTCCCCCCCGCCCCCTACCTTCTTAACGTCCACATGGAATTTCGCACTCCCATGTTTTTCTAGAGCCGAATTTATACCCGTGACAAGGGGGTTCATTTGTATTGTAACTGGAATGAATTCCGACTAGATAAGACACTGAATACCTTAAATGATTGGGAAGCTTTGCAATTCTGTTGGAACTTTTTAAATTAACCACTGTTGCTTTGTTTTGTCATGTCATATATCCAGACAGAGCACATTTGTTGGTTTTGTAGAATTTAGTGTACTTCTGCGCCATTTTTGTAAGTGACAAACTACGTAGATCCCAGCGGCACCGAGTTTGCTCTCATTTTCTACTGCAGTACGTTTTTCTCTTCAATTCATGTTCTGTTTTCTTGTACGCTGATAATTTTGGTTTTGTCCTAGATTCCCCACTCTAACGTCCAGATCTTGACTCTCCCCTCCCCCCCCAAACGTCTAGTGGACCCTTAGCGGGGAACTTGTGAATATGTCGATGGCCCCTTAAATTATTTATTTATTTATTTCACGGGATGGTAGAGTCAACTTTCCATTTCTGAAAGATTTCTCCCGACGTATTATCGAATTTGTATTTCACTGCCGAAATGTGTGAAAAAAGGAACTGTAACACTTTCAAGCGATTCCTTTTGCAGTATTCCCTAAATCCGAAAACAACTCTCTATTATTTGAAAATTAAGCTTCTCCTTTGAGAGCAAACGACAGCCAGCGAGTGTAAGTCAATAAATTGTAAATTCAGAGATGTCAAGAGCATGTATACTAAGTAACGTTTTTTTGTTAATTATGAGCAAAGACAATAAAAAAAACAGTGTGGACTTTTTGAGACCTTGTAATATTCTTTTGTATCAATATTCTGTAGTGGGGTAGGGACACTTGGTAGATGAACTTGAACTGCCGTGAACAGGCCTCCTCAAGATTGTACTGAATCTTGGAGTGGTAGCTCGTCGCCATTGCGGGAGGCTTCGTAAGGTCGACATGAAATGGCTCATCTGGATACGTTTGTCGCCAGAGATCTTCTACGTCATTCTGAACTCGGTCTCTTTGTGCTCTGTCTAAAGGAGAATGATCCAATACCTTAGAGAGGATGTTTTGGCAGTCTTGCTGGTAGTAATGTGGCGCAAGCATGTGAGCATGCCAGACCCAGGCGACGTCCAACGGGGGAGCTGCCAGCTGCGCATTCGATAAATATTGTGAGGCAAGTGGTAGCCAGAACAATTCATATCTTCTGATGGCATTCCTTACTAAAGGACCACTTGATAGGTTTGGATAAGTTGATACTTCCTCGAGAAACTCTAATTCATTCTTGGCAGCGTGGATAAGATCTATCCCAAGCCCTTGGCAAAAGCCTGTCTCCAGCGACATAATTTTGCTTGCTTCACCTCAAGTAGGAAACCTTGTGCCTATAGGCAGATAAAAAATAAGCCAAAAAATTTATTAAGCTAATTGTATTCATTCTGTCATAGGCACGCACCTACAAAGGGACAGTCTGCGTCTGCGACGGGAATCATGCGTTCCGCTTCATCTGGGGCACTATAGAGTCTCTCGATGAAAGAATACACTTATTATATGACCGAGTTTCAAATTTAGTCTTTAAATCTGTTTTTGACTGCTGTCTCTGTACTTCAATAAGTACATGAAAGTACATAATTCTAACTTCCAGTTTGTTTGGGTCTCTAATGGGGATGTAGCTGCCAGATTCCTATACAATCCTTCTTTTCCCAAGTTAGACGAGGATAAAAAAGAAAAATGCGAAGGAAGACTTACATACAATGAGTGTTATCGCTCGCTTCTCACTTTTCAAACTGGGAAAGACGGTCTGACAGCCGAGTTCTATAAGGCCTTTTGGCCACTCCTGGGTAATGTTGTAGTGGACTGTCTCAATGAAGCCTATGAGTGTGGTGAACTTTCAACTTCTCAGAAAATGGCCATAATTAAATTGATAGAAAAGAAAGGAAATGATAAAATGTATATTAAAAACTGGAGGCCGATCTCTCTCCTAAATGTGGAGGTCAAGATTGCATCCAAAGCTATCGCCAAAAGGTTAGAAACTGTTTTACCTCTCATTATTCATGAAAATCAATGCCCCTATGTTAAGGGCCGATCAATCTTTGATTGCAGCAGAATAATAGATGATATTATGTTAGCTTATGTTTTATACCAAAGAAAATAAGTTATCGGGTCTTCTTCTGGCTATTGATTTCGAAAAGGCTTTCGATTCTCTGGATTGGACCTTCTTAAATAAGGCCTTATCAGCCTTCAAATTCAGTCAATCATCAAAGTTGCGTCATGAATAACGGCTTTTCTTCTGTTCACTTTGACGTAATGCGTGGGGTGAGACAGGGCGATCCACTATCCCCCTATCTTTTTATTATTGCTCTAGAAACACTAGCTATGTACGTTAGAGGCAGCGATGAGATTAAAGGTATTAACCTTCGGGATGAACATGATGTTAAATTAACTGCATTCGCTGATGATATGACCACTTTTTTGAAAGACGACCAGTCCGCTGACAACCTCTTGAAAGTCGGCCTGTGTTCCGGCCTCAAGCTTAATAAGAGCTGTATTGAAATATTAGGTATCTTTTTTTCGTATAATAAAAAAGAAACAGCAAAATTAAATTTTGAATCAATTTTGGATTCTTTGAAAAAGAAACTTAATTTCTGGAGATGGAGGAATTTAACTGTTTTAGGCAGGATCCAAATCGTTAAAACATTTGCTATCTCGAAGTTTCTATATCGTGCATCACAGTTACCTCTCTCGAATGAAATAATTAAGAGCGCCAACAAAATTATTTTTGATTTTATATGGAAAGGAAAGGACAAAGTCAAAAGACGTGCTCTAATAAATAATATTGAAAATGGGGGCCTTAATATGATACACTTCGAATCTCTTATTCAAGCGCAGAAGATGTCTTTTTTAAACGCTATGTGGACCCGGAATACGCTGCTGACTGAAAACTTGTCTTAGATGCACTTTTAAAGCCGGTCGGAGGCCCTTATCTTTTGAAGTGTAACTTTAGTCTTAGTGATCTTCCTGCAAAAGTGAGCCCTTTTTACGCCGAATGCTTGACGTTATGGTCCATATTCAACACGACCTTGCCTGATCAAGTTGAGGATATTATGAATGAGATAGTGTGGAACAACAAGACCTTAGAGAGGTAAACTCTGATGCCTATCTATATATTAACAGAACAAATGTCGGAAAAAATCAAATGCCCCGAGCGGGATTCGAACCCACGACACCCCGATCACGTGGAAGGTGCTCTAACCACTGAGCTACCGAGGCAACCACAGTGCAGTGAGTCGAATATTTGCTGCAAAGGAAACATTGATTACCAGACATTTGCTCCCAGGCCTCTTGGACTGGGAATTACTTCTGGGGGTCGTCGAGACGCATTGTTCATCGGACCCAGATGTTACAGACCATTACAAATGTACGTAATACGGCATATTTCGAACAAATGTTCATCATCAGAGAGGTTCGAATCCCGCTCGGGGCATTTGATTTTTTCCGACATTTGTTCTGTTAAGATATAGATAGGCATATCAGAGTTTACCTCTCTGATGATGAACATTTGTTCGAAATATGCCGTATTACGTACAACAAGAACTTACTCGTTAACAAAAAATCATGTTATTACTCGGATTTGGTTGAAGTGGGCATGCATAGAATTTGCGATATGGTTAAGGCCGATGGAAGTTTTTATACGTGGTCGGATTTGCAGCTTAATAGAAAAGGATATTTTGTTTCAAATGTTTCTTTTTTCCATTAAACCTGATAAATCAACCAAAATCTGTCTCAAAAGAGTAAGACTTGTCTTCAGTCCAAAAATTTCCTCTTCTGGCACGGGTTAATAGACGCGATTCCTATCAGTTGGAAAAAAGAGCTGAAATCCGACACGCTCTCACATACTCCCCCTTTTGACCCCCTTGAGTTTGCGTTGGTGCTAAATTCTGCAAACGTCTCTGTATCAGAAATAAATACCAAAAAATTGTATGAAGCACAGGTGTCTGATCTGCGTGAAATCCCTACAGCACAATTTAGATTTAATGAAATGCTTCCCGATTCTGAGCTAGTGTGGAAAAAAATTTATAGCTTACCCTTCCAAGTTGCGTTAGATACGTATACCAGAGATTTTCAGTATAAAATTTTGAATAGAATTTTATTTACTAATGCAAAATTAAGCAAGCTTAAACTAATTGAATCACCTTTATGTACTTTCTGTGGCAAGGACGAGGAAACCCCCGAACATCTCTTTGTATTTTGCCAATCCTCTAGAGCTTTCTGGAAAGAAATCTCTAGTTGGTTACGTAAATACGGTATTGATACGCTTCCTGATTTAACCGATCAAGTTAATATTATGTTGGTTTGTTTGATGCCAAGAGCCACTTTATGCTTTTGACTCATATTGTGTTAATAGCAAAGCAGACTATCTTTTTCTGCAGACGAAAATCTATGCTCCAAGCCTTATCATCTTCCTTGCACACCTTAAAAAGATTTTCAAAGTAGAAGAATACCTTGCCAAAGAAAAGAACAAATTAAATCTGCACCTGGAGAAATGGGAAAAACTTTTAGAAGCACTTAGTTGAAATTATCAGTTTTAATTTGTTTCGGCAGCCACCCCTTTTCCTTTTATTTATTTATTTATTTACTTATTTATCTACCTTTTAACTTATAAATTAATTTATTTATTACTCTATTTAATTACATTGAAAAATCTGTAAAACTGGAAAAAATTAATAAAATATATATAAAAAAAATAATCGTTAAATGTTTTGTTATTGAAAAATTACTTGCGTGTCCGTAAAATAACTGAATCACCTGGTTTGTGGCTATTTAGCTATATGAACCTTATAACTCTCAAATGAAATACACAACTTTAGTTATCAATTAAAATGGGCATTGGAAGACTTTCTGGATCAGCTGCTTAACTGTATTTATGTGTTATATAGCAATAGAAACCGAATAAACAGAACAGCGGAATAAATCTCGATAACAATTGTACTCGGGAGAGCAAAACCACCCTAAACACTTAAATAATTATTCTCAGCCCGAATACGCTGTTATAAGTTTCTTTTTTGCCGCACAGTAAACTTTAGAGTGAGTTGGCAGGAAGAAAGCTGTTCTTTCTTGCCAGCTCTTCTTTGCTTTTAGTAATAGCCAGCCATCTTGCCTGCACTCCATTAAATGTAGCTTTTCCTATCAAGTTGACTTGTCTCCCAGCAGCTAGCAGTCATCTGGTGAGCTAGATTACGAGCTGATTATGTGTTAAATTTTTCAGTTTATTTAGTATCCAAAATTAGGCACTAATAAATTTGGACGTGCGCTTGTCCTGATCAGCTGTGAATTGAACTATGAGCGCCCGAGCAAGCTGTGGCTCTCTCACTCTCTGAGACAGCTAAACTACAAAACTGGGGTTAACAAATTAAAGATATCTTTCAACCAGATGAGAGGTGCATGAAAAGCTAACAGCCTTTTTCTGTGGAGATACGATTTGTTTACTGATACTGGGCGTCACTAATATCAGCCGTGAACCACAGACCAGGGAATTGCGAAACCTGCCAAAAATAGAATTGTCTGAGTTCTCATCCAGCCTTAGAGTAATATTTGCGACAGTAAATCAACTCAATTAAATATTGGAAGCATGCGATTTTGTTTCTAGACCTATGTGTTTTCCATCCAACTTCCTTTTCTGCTTTTTTGGCATTGTTTAAGTAACTACGATATTGCAAGGCAAAACTCAGTAAGGACAAGTTCATCGCCTCTCTGTTTACCTGGATGAATATTCTAAACATTCACCGACGTCAGTTCAGTGAATACGAAAAGCATTTAAATGGGCATCTGGAAGATAAATTACAGAAAAGTGCAAGCTTAAACGTGACTTAAAATGCACATTTGGCACACGATATCAGTGCCTTTCGATGCAAGTCGTAGGATCATACGTAACACCACTTAAAACTACTTGACGATAAGAAAATTACAAAGGAGTTAAATATTGTGTCACGGTTGTAGCGAATTAAGAAGCGTGCGTAAGACGTTTTTAAAATACGCCGAGAGTGGATGATTTTAAAATGGACCAGGTTTGAATAGTGAAGCGATCGATTCCTCCATTATAGGCCTTTTAACTAAATAAAGAACTGTGTTAATGGGAATGAACGAATATCGCGATAGAAGTCAGCTCACGTAGACTGCACAGACAAAATAGTCCTGCTGTCCAACTGTAGTATTTCCTTTTGGTAGAATATAAAATAAATGATCGATTGAAGGTTGAAAAATAACAATACGAAATCTTCATTGAGGACAACAAAATCAGTCTCTAAGGGCGGTTTACATACGGGTCCTCAATAGAATTAAAAACTGAAAACAGTGAAAATTAACAATAAGAAAATCATTGCGACTATATCAGAACAATGAGTAACAAATAGAAAGTTAGAATAATACAAATTAAGTACAATCAAAAGTTAAAATTAGGTTTTAGATTAGCCACGCTTGAATACTGACAAAGAAAAAGGCTCCCACAGTGAAATTTGTCATGCGTTCCGTAAACCCAGTTACACTCGTAAGTTAACCTCGAACATTTTCGGGTGTTCAAAATTTTAGGCGAACTAAAAGACCGAGCAAAGAACCTACAAA
The DNA here is from genome assembly GCA_964030785.1 of Siderastrea siderea. Lineage (NCBI taxonomy): Eukaryota > Metazoa > Cnidaria > Anthozoa > Scleractinia > Rhizangiidae > Siderastrea > Siderastrea siderea. The sequence goes on along the minus strand of OZ034979.1, from coordinate 24,379,591 downwards.
CAATAAAATGTCCAGTTTTTCGTAACAGGGGTCTTTTGCACTGCCGAGAATTAGGTCAACATTGAACAGCTCCTCAATAAAACCACTGAAATTGCAAATCACATGCATGCAAATCCGTATACCCTTACACATTCACTGACTAATGATCGCTCACTTCCCAATGTTTTATTGACTGTTCCATCGATAAAGCTAAAATTGAACAAAGTTGAATCGGAAATGATTCCAAAAATGTCGGAAAGATTTGGTCCAAAGTTTTATGTTTTTACAACTTTCGCAGATGAAGTAGTTTTAGACCTTTTTTAGTGCTAAGCGAAGATTTGAATATGGAGATATACAAGGAAGACGGAAAACGGTCAAAATGTTAGATAACGCCGATTTTAAATTCCAATTGAAGTCTAGGTAATACTTGTGTGCGTATCTACATTACAGTTGAACAGTATACTTACAGAACAGCTTGTGTAGGACAGGTGTTGACTGCGCTGTGAACTCTGAAAGCAGCCTCCCTCCTAACAAATGTTCTCAAACTACAGCATGAGGTGATACCTTACGTTATATCACGACCGCGAACACTGACGACGGAAGGGAAAAAATTAACAAAGGCCAGGAAACCACAACAAAGACTTCACGAAGACATTGTCACCTTCACACTAAAATATCTTGTACAAAGATGAGAAATATCGAGAGTGGTCAAATATCGATAATATTACATCCCGTGGCCGTATTTCTACTTCCATGAGGTGCACTAGTTTAGGTCAGGTGTGCGGATTATTGCACATTTTAACGTTTGACGAAACCTTTGCGATACGGGTGTAGCGCACTTACCAATTGGTCAGAGCGAGGGTCATCATCATTTCTTATTTCATCCGCTTTTAACATATATGATATTTCATATATTCATTCTATCTTTTTGTAAAACGTTTGCGTGTTTTCCCATCAATTTGTCATATTTTAAAACAAACGAATGAATTTTGTACCAATTCAGTGGCCTATAACACTAACTCATGCTTTAAAATCAACTTGCTACATATGCGGTCAGTATTTGTCAGGGCACTTTGCTTTTCCCACTGGATCAGGTTGCTCACCTCTGTACGTGGTCCCCGGTTTTGTATTGCAGGCCTTTTGCCTCCTGACGGCTCTCCTCTTCACTTCAGAATCGTACAACTTGGATCCAGGATTTCAACCTGTTTCATTGCCATCGTAGTGCAAGTGCTTTCCCAGCATTTCGTTCGTCGTTTCTTTGTAGCGTACTGAATGAGGGTGGTGGACGTGCCAAATGAGATCAACGTCATAACAAGGAATTATGAACCCCTATGGATGAAGCCGCACCAGCTGCGGATGACGCTTATAACGCTCGACAGCCTTTTTAAGAAACTGCTCATCGCCCAAAGTGGGGCAAGGACACTTGGTAGAAGAAGTTGAACTGCCGTGAACAAGCCTCTTCCAGATTGTACTGAATCTTGGATTGGTAGCTTGTCACCATTGTGGGAGGCTTTGTGAGGTCCTCGTGAAATTTCTCATTCGGATGTGTTCGTCGCCAGAGATCTTCTGCATCGTAAAGGACATGGTCTCTTTGCATTCTACCCAAAGGAGAATGACTCAGCACCTTTAAGGGAATATTGAGGCAATCTTGCTCGTATTTATTTGGCGCAAGCATATGAGCGCATGCCAGTCCCAGACGATCCAGGGAATTATCCTGTGTCAATTGATTGCATTTCGGTACCTGATCGTTTGATAGCAAGCAAAGTCAAAACAAAGCGCCAAAAAGATTTACAGAAATCCTCATCACTTGACTGTAAGACTGGATTAAAAGTTGACACTAATCCTGGGTTTGCCTAATCCTGCTTTAAACAACTAGGCCCTTATCCTTAAGTGATGATGTCTACCTACGGTGATTCCTGTAATGGCAATAATCTTTGTTTGATTTTTATTTAAAAAATGGAAACACAAAGAAAGTTATTGCATGGGTAGAGAATATAGTGTGTAGAGACTTCTGGAGAAGACTTTTTAAACATCAGTAGGTCAGTAGCTCGCATATATCATTGTTCAGTTTGGAAAAAAAAATTGTCAAAACTCTCACTATCTTGCACCTTTGTATCCGGAACAATTGTGCGCATCTTGGGATCATCTGAGAAACTCGGGACAAACGTATTTTTGGGCCGTTCATGACTATGCGTGAAAAGTAGTTCTTAGCAAGGGCTGTTGGACTACCTCTGTATTAGAAGGTACCGTCCTGTTACTCCTTACCATTCACACATTAGGAGGACTTTTAAATTGGACGCGAAACGGTTATTACATGCTTTGCAGTTTTTTGGACGAACACTTCCCAAATACAAAATAAATCACAAGCATAATTTTCAAAAGTGTTTAACTGGGGTTATTGTCCTTTTCTTTATTTTGACAAAATGTGTGCAATATTGATGTCGACATCCTAGAAAAATAAACAGATATCATGGTAATATAAACTGGTCTTGGTCCAATCTCGCCTTCCGCGTTTTTCTTTATCGGTGTAAATTGACGCTCAGGCGTGTCAGATTGGCTGAGGAAAAGAAGACTGTTTCTGATCTAAGTCACAGGGAAGTTTTAGCCGAGAGCTTGTTTCTATGAACAGGAAATTGTTATACACCTTGCACACATGGTGACCTCAAGGTCTACCTTATCTGAGATAATAATTTCATTTTCGAATTTTTCAACGATCCTTAAGAAATACATCCAGAAAAAATTCTCGTCGGCGTAGAAGGTGGGTCAAATTCCAGACTTTAAGAAAACCTGTATTACATTACATCCAGTTAAAATCAAAGCATCAGAATGTTGTAACAAATTGTGCTTTTTGAAATCTAGTTGTTGTTGAACTGTTGCTCGATGACGTAGTCTAAGAAACCGCAGTAATTATACTGAATGGTTGAAATTGTACCCCTCCACAGAATAGCAATATTTGCAAACCACAAAACTTGATCGCGTAATAACCTCCCAAAATCTGAACTTATAACCAACTCCCATGTAAAAACTTCTCCAAATTACAAAGCAGATACTTAGTTGAAATTTTAATATTTCACATCACATTTCGTCACGTTTAGTTCGTTAAATTTGGTTCGTTCCTCAACAGTTGATGGTAACGACTGAATGCAGCTCAGTAAGTAGACAAAAAGCAACTAATCAGTGCACTTCGCGCTCGCAGTGTATTACAGTTTAGCCGAGTAGGTAAGTGTAAGTGACAGGCTAGAGCACGTTTGGACGTGTACTTGTAATGTCTAAAAATCCGAAGTTAAGATCGACCAGAAGGCCCTAAAAGACTAGACGTGAAGCTAAGACAATGCTTATGTTATTCCATACATAAGTACGTCAACGTAGCCCTATTCAGACACGCAAGATAGTTGTAATTTTTCCTTAAAAAGGGGAAATTGTTAAAAAGACAATCTGTCAAAATGTGGTTGTTGCTATGTTAACATCAAGTTTGATGAGCAAGGACTGGCTACATCGCCCCCCCCGCCTCCAAACACCCCCTCTTCCGTCAGTCTGAATAGGATAAAAATTTTCCTGTCTTACGTGAATATTAATATCGTGTGGTGGCCAAGAATCGATATTGTTATCTCCTCTTAAGGACCGAAAATTTACTTTCTTGGCATGAACTCACAAATGAGAGGCGTATTTTTACGCAAGATCTATATATATTCTAACAACAGTAAAAACACCTTCTTCACGATCAGTTCCTGTAGAACAAAATGAACTGACAGTGATTTGACATCAATTAAGTGAAATTTTGTACATTATTTTGCTATATCTTCCGCTACCTTTGTTTTTAGCCAGATCATTTTTCCTTTCAAGTAAAAGTACACGAATGTTTCTTTCTTTTTAATTTTAAATCTTGACAAAGATTGGCTTGTGTCGGAAATCTACTGCCAAAAAGTTAAAAAATTTGTCACCACGTAATCGCAAAAAGATGGGTGACATTTGAGGCATTCGCCTCTAGTTTTTAGCAATCGTTCCCATGCCTCCAAAGTCGACCCTTAGAATTACCCTCCAAAAGTGTATTTTTTTGCAAAAAAATCTAAATTTTGCGCAGCAACGAAGAACTTTTCTGGGATGAACAAGTGTGCATCCTTTAGTTTGGTTATTTCGTCAATTTGCACCAGAAAAATACTGCTTTGTCTTAAGGCTTGTATGGGGTGGCCTGCACGGCCATGGCTCGGTGTTAACTTTTAACCTTATAAAGCCGCCTTAATAGGTGAATACAAGCACCTTTCGGTTTTAGAAAGATAGGAGTCCACTAAAAATTTTTGAAGTGTCGATATTACGTTTGTAAAATATCGAGAAATTTTCACATACTAACGATTCTTCTTCCTGAACACAGTTAACGGTTGGTTTTGTCTGATTTGGTCAGTTTCAGTTTTAAAATATGACAAGTTGATGGGAAAATACGCAAACGTTGTAAAGAAAGGGGAGAGTGGATATATATAAAATATCATGTATGTTAACAACGGATGAAATAAGAAATGATGATCACCCTCGCAGTTAAGTATATACACACACTATATTCGGTGTTTTGGTCGATAATACGTGCGGATGTCTTACGAGTTGCGTAGCGCGTCTTATGGCGTATTATCGTAGTGCGTATTATCGGCACGTGTTATGGACCAAAACACCAAATAATAAATACCAAATAAATTAATTCTTCATCTTCATTCAGCAATAAACGGGTCAAACAGTTGCAACACTCTCACCAATTGGTAAAACGTTAAAAAATTATACAATAATCCGCAAAAAATCTCCAAAGCTAGTGCACCTCATGGAAGTAAAAATACGGCCACGGGATGTAATAATATCGATATTTGATCACTACTCGATATTTGTCTTCTTTGGAAAAACTATGTTATATTGACAATGTGGTCTCCGTATTACGCTCGTTGTGGTTTCCTGGTCTTTGTTCTTCTTTTCCGTCATCAGTGTTAGCAGTCACGATATAACATATAAAGATATCAGCTAATGCTGTGGTTAGAGAGCATTTATTGGAAGGTCTGACCAGTGCACAATCAACACCTGACCAGTGCACAAGCTGTTCGGTGAGTAAGACTATCTCTGTAATGTGGATACGAACGCAAGAGTTACGTAGACTTATATTAGAATAAAATCGTTATCGATTATTTCTACCTTTTCCCGTCTTACTTGTATTAAATAATGCATTTAAATCTCCGCGTAGCACTGATAAAAAGGTTTAAAACTACTTGAACTGGCGAACTTTTTCAGTTTTTTTTTCGTTTTTCGGTATGAAACTTTGGACAAAACCTTTCGAACATTGTTTGGCTCATTCTGATTTAATTTCGTTCAATTTTAGCTTTATAGATGGAACAGTCAAAATAACATTGGGAACTGAGTGATCACCGATCAGTGAATGTGTTAGGGTGTATATTGTATATTTATCGATTCGCATGCGGATTGTAATTTCATGCAGTGGTTTTATTGATGATTCGTTCAATGTTGACCTAATCCCAGGGCAAAAGACCTCTGCTACGAAAAGTTGGACACTTAAATGTTTTTAGTTTTTTTTGCTCGGTCTTTTAGTTTCTCTGAGGGAGGCTTTTTCTTTGTCAGCATTCAAGCGTGGCTAATATAAAACCTAATTTTAACTTTGATTACACGCAATTTGTATTCTTGTAGCTTTCTATTTGTTACTCATCGTTTTTTATACTCGTAGTGATTTTCAAGTTGTTTTCAGGTTTTAGCCCGTAGAGCGTGATTTTGGTGTCCTCGATAAAGCTTTCATATTACTGTTATTCTTCAACCTTCAATCGATCATTTTATTTTATTTTCGTCTACAAGGAAATACAGTTGGACAGCAGGACTATTTTGTCTGTGCAGTCTATGTGAGCTGACTTCTATCGCGATAGTTCGTTCTTTCCTATTAACAAAGTTCTTAACTTAGTTAAAAGCCCTTTAACAGAGGAATCGATCACTTCCGCCATTCATGCCTGGTCCATTTGAAAACCGTACGCTCTTGGCGTATTTTAAAAATTAACATCTTAAACATGCCTCTTAATTCGCTACAACTACTGACGCGATGTTTAATACTCTAGTAATATTCTTCTCTTCGAGTGTTTTACTTTGTGTTGCGTATGACCCTACGATCTGAAAGCCACTGATGTACGTCTTGTGCCACATTTTCTAAGTCAGGTTTAAGCTTGTACGTTTCAGTAATATAACATCCAGATACCCGTTCAAATGCTTTTCTTAATTACTGTCGACTACGTGGATGACTGTTTACAGTTTAATCCAGGTAAACAGAGAGGCACTGAATTTTCCCTTACTTAGTTTTTCCTTAAGCTTGCAATATCGTACTTGATAAAACAATGCTAAAAAAGTAGAAAAGAAGCTGGGTGGAAACTACATAGGTGCAATGCTTATAACATTTGACACTGTAAAATTACTTTTGAACCCAGGAGTCATATAATAAGTCCGTAAAGTATGATCGTCTGGGTGAATAAATAAATAAATAAATAAATAAAAATAAATCAACTTTGTTTAACGAGGGTGACACACAACAGTCTAGGACTGACAAACCTGTGGCCCTCGGGTTCCGTATCGAATTGGAATTTGGAAATGTTGGTTTTTGAGGAGAGGGGAAAATCGGAGTACCCGGAGAAAAACCTCTCGCAGCAAAGACGAGAACCAACAACAAACTCAACCCACATATGACGACATATGTGAATGCAGTCCTGAGAAGGACTGTTTGTGGTGATATTATCTCACGTCGTCGCAACAACCTCAGCGGAAGTCATCATCAGAGTCACGTGACACACCCGGACGATCATACTTTAGCGACTTGTAGTATTTAAGAAGGCCCTCAACAGTTTTTTTTTTGACCTTGGAGTGTATCTTTTGAAAACAAAATTTCCCTGTAGAAGGCAAACTTGCATTACCTTTATACTACACCATCTTCTTAACACATGACCAATGTTGATATTTTCATTGGTTTCCTAGTAACAGCTGTCACTATAGTAATAATAACGGATAGCCCCTCATAAATATATCTGAAAATCGCAGCCAAAGAAGAAGCACAGTATACATTTGGAATGTTTCGCGATCATGAAGATCTTTGAACTAAAAAAAAATGGGAAAAAATATGTACTGGAGAAAAATAAAAAATAAAGGGTTGTCTGTTAGCATTGCTATGGTGACAGCCGTTGCTAAGAAACCAATACAAAATAAACTTTAATCACATGTTGAAAACGTGGTGTAGTATCAGGGAAATAGTACGCTCGCTTTTCGAAAAAGGGGCCCGCGCTCATTCGACCGAATGAATGGCCACAAAACGAACGAACGAAAACAGCGAATGAACGAGCTTTTTTGTAGTTTGAAATTATTTGTAAAGGACATTGGTCCTTTACTGTGGTATGCTATCTCTAATATTAAAACCCAAGAGATGTTAATCTCTTCTAGTTTTTGCTATATTTCTAACTTTATGATCGAGTTTATAATTTATGAGTTAACTGGTAAACAGTCCCATGAAGGGAAGCCGAAGGCCGAAGGCAATGGATGAACGCACAAGCCATGAGACCATAAAGGCAAACTTCAATTTCCTAGGGTCGATTTCTGATTGTTGGGTTTGTTCGTTCGTTCATACGTAATATTGTCCGTTCGTTCAACAAGGCCAAAGAAAACTGTTACGAGCCTCCTTAGCTGAGTAGTTTCACCATTCAGCTATCACACAGATTTACAATTGCAATTATTATTCGTAGGCTGGGTGGAAATTCACAGCTGACCACTGAATATGCTAAAACCTGTAGACATGATCAAGCGCGCGTCCAAATTTATAAGTATAACAGCGCATTCGGACTCAGAATAACTATTTGAGTGTTTAGGATCGTTTTGCCCTCCTGTGTTAAGTACGAATGTTATCAAAATTTATTCATGCTGTTTTGTTTATTCGGTTTCTATTGCTATATTACACACTGCACTCATAAATACAATTAAGCAGCTGATCTAGAGAGTTTTCTAATGCCCACTAATTTTAAAACTAAAGTAGTGTATTTCGCTGGAGAGCTTGAAAGTTCAAATAGCTGAATAGCCACAAGCCACGTGATTCGGTTATTTTGCGGACACGAAAGTAAGTTTTCAATAAGTAAGCACTTCACGGTCAGAGACCCAAACAAACTGTTAATTATCATTATGTGCTTTCATGTACATATATTGAAGTATAGAAACTGCGGTCAAAAACAAAGCTAAAGACTAAATTTCAAACTCGGTCTGTAATGAAATGTGTTCTTTTCATCGAGAGACAACAAATTTTCTCCAGTTTTTCGTGGTATGCAATCTCATTTCCCACAATTTACGTCATCTAGCTGTCAAAATGTTGTGGACGCCAAGGGATTCCGCAACTTAAGACGAAAATCGTGGGAAATATGAGGCCATACTACGGAAAACTGGACGAAAATTTGTTTTTATCACAGAAAAAAAGCAGTGCGGGTCTACCATAAATCGATCACAAGTATTTGCGACAAGTATTCATGAAACGAGCCGTGGTATGGACTCTCATCTCCCACGGCTCACGACCAATCAGAAAACGAAATATTGATAAGATGTGGTAAAATCTGTAATCCCCCCCCCCCCCCCCCCCCGATGAAGTGAACCCATGATTCCCGTGGCGGACTCAGACTTTCTTTGTAGGTGCATGCTCATGACAAAATGAATACAATTAGTAAATCTGATTTTGTTTGTTTTTCATCAGTCTACAGGCACAACGTTTCCTAATTGAAGTAAAGCAAGCAAAATTATGTCGCAAGAGATCAGTTTTTGCCAAGAGCTTGGGATAGATTTTATCCAGGCAGCCAAGAGTGAATTGCAGTTTCTTGAGGAAGTATCAACTTACCCAAATCTATCAGGTGGTCCTTTGGTAAGGAATGCCATCAGAAGATATGAATTGTGCTGGCTACCACTTGCTTCACAATATTTATCGGATGCGCAGCTGGCAGCTCCCCCGTTGGACGTCGCCTGGGTTTGGCATGCTCACATGCTTGCGCCACAGTACTACCAGAAAGACTGCTATAACATCCTCTCTAAGGTGCTGGATCATTCTCCTTTAGACAGAACGCAAAGAGACCGAGCTCAACATGCTGTAGAAGGAATCTGGCGACAAACGTATCCGGATGAGCCATTTCACGTAGATCTTACGAAGTCTCCCACTACAGTAACAAGCTACCAATCCAAGATTCAGTACAATCTAGAAGAGGCCTGTTCACGGCAGTTCAAGTTTAACTACCAAGTGTCCCTACCCCACTACAGGGATGAGCTATTTCTTAAGAGGGCCTTTGAGCGTTATGAGCATTTTCTACGGCTGACACGACTCCACCCAGATGTGTTTATGGTTCCTTGTTACGATTTCGATCTCATTTGGCACACCCACCAGCTTTACCCAGTCCGCTATAACCAAACGACGAAACAATTGGTGGGAAAGCTGTTGCACCACGATGACACTGAAAAAGATCGAGCGCCTGGATCCAAACTGTACGATTCTGAAATGAAATCAAGAGACTTGTGGGAAGCAGAAGGACTGTCGTTTTATAAATTGGGGGCTATGTACAGAGGTGAGCAACCTGACCCCATACCATCGAGGCCTAGGTGGCTGTATGCTCAACTAGCACGTTCAGAATATACCTGTGAAATTCAGGACATTGAAGCATTGGGCTTCGAGAGAAATACGAAATTCGTTATTCAATTAGAAAACAAACTTGGCCAAAACCTGTTTTCACAATCCTTCACGGGAAACGAAATAACGACTGTGAATCTACCGACAAAGTTAAACTTTGACAAAGGCACGAAACTTGCAATTGACGTTTGTTTGTACAAAAAGAGGCTTCTTGGTAAGAAGATAATCACAAGGAATGAAATAGATCTTTTTCCATTATTCCCTGAACCGTTCTCCGGTGTAATAAGCCAGCGATTCACTGTGGATGTTCCTCTTGATAGAGGACAATACATGGTAAAGGTCCTGTTAAAATTAAATCGCCCAACAATCGTGGAATACATCTTTGAAGGTAAACGAGAAGGAGGCCATCCGTCACCTACCCCTAGCTCTCAATTTCTGATGCTTTCTCTTAGTGACCTAGGAAAGCCATTTAGCCCCGTGTTTGACTGGAGGGGAAATCAAGTGTTCGGTTGCCAATTCGTACAGTCATCGATATCAGATGCTCTGTTCCCTGCTGCTCAGATAATCAATGTTTCAAACCAAGTGGTGGCAACAACCCACACTATAAGCCAAAAGACGCTTCCAGCAAGGGACGACGTCCAAGACCACGATAACAGCATTTTCCTTGCTGACGGGGAGAGAGCCATGTTGATCCGAAGTAATAAAGATTGGGCAATGTGCATTGGTAAGGAGGCCTCCCTACAGGACAGAGTAAAGATTAAAGTCTACAAACTTGCTGGTGCAGAGCGTGGCTGGTGTTCAGTTAACGAACTAAATGGTGGACTGTACCTGATTAAGACTGACTCTGACACCTTGGTGCGAATAGACCTAAAGAGGAACAAGGTTGTTATCTCCCCTCGTGCTCAAGACATTCCAGAGGTGCTTGCTCTGGCATTTTCAGTGTCCATGTTTCATCGTCTATGTATGCGCAAACAACCACCGCCCCCTAAGGTCACCACTCGATCCTCTTACTCTGGTGCGATATCATCTTCCTTCAACAGTCGTAGTTACTGGAGCGTATTTGGTGGCGGGGGCGGGTCTGATGCTAGTGGAGGATGCTGTGGAGGGGGTGGAGGGGGTGGAGGGGGTGGATGCGGTGGAGGATGTTGAGGAGATTGAACATGCTTGTTTAACACGTCCTGCATGGTGGTACATGAACTAAATCTTCGAGGCTTAGTAATGATTTTTCAGCTGTTGCGAAGGGTTGCAGTTTAATGCCTTGTTGGCAAAGAAATATTAACGGCCAATGGAAGAAGCTGCAAAAAGATGGAGGTAGTGAGACTGAAGAAGAAGTGAATGTTTTTTCTGGTGCACGTATGCAGCCTTTATAAAGCAGCTTTAAGCATGTGGACTTCGCGTTTTCTTTGCAACTAAAGAAAATGGCTAAATTTGCATATGTGCTAGCACTTTAAGGACGTTAGAAATGAAAAGCAAAGCCATTAATGCTTATGTAGATTGAGAAAAACACTTGCGAGTGTTTCGAGTGTTTCGAGGGAAATTAAAAAAAAGCCCAAGATGCCTTGGATTAAAACCTACTGAACTAAGAACTAATGGACAGCAAAATGAAACTGCTTAAATAAACTAACATTGCACTCTACATGTGGTATTTTGCTCTTTCGCGGTGGATTCAAAATTTGAGCTGAATGTTCTTTCTGGTGCAACTATGGAGTTTTGAAATAAGTGTTTGGTGTGTGCTGAGTCTTCGCGTTTTCTTTGCAGCCAAGAAAAATGGCTAAATTTGCATTCAAGTTTTTTAAGACCAGCGTTAGAAATTGAAAGTGAAAAATCGTAAGGGAAGCCGTGAATGCGAAAGTAGATTAAGGAAAACATCCGCTAAAACGAATTTTATTTCTTTCGAAGGAATTTTTTTGTTTTAAAAAAGCCCAAGATGCCTTGGATGAAACCCACTGACAGCAAAACAAAATTGCTCAAATAAACTAGCATTCCATTCTACATGTGGCATTTCGTTCTTTGACGATGCTTTCAGAATAAGAGTCCAACAATGTAAACAAAGGACAACGCCGGAAACTATTTGGTGAATAGATCAAGTGGATCTACGAAACATCCTTATAAATCACATGAAAGGAAAATTCTTACCTTCAAATGCTTTCTGCCCCAAGATCCATGACTGTCATGATAGTAGTATCCTTCCCAAGCTCGACAGCCCAACCAATCTATTAAGTATTAGAAAGTGAGGGATTTTTGAACACGATTTTACCATTCTGCAATTCTGACATCGTCCAGCGGCGAAGCAAGGTCAGATGATCATGAAACAACTGTCCCTTCAGCATAGGCAGCATTCTTTTGGAGGAGCCATTTGGGGAGCTCTTCGGATGAGCAAGATGGCCTATCAGCCACTTCCTTCCCAGACAAATCCTTTTAATTTTTCCAACATTTCAACAGTCAAGTCTATTGAACATCTCGAAAATGTTTCCTCTGTGAGTTATATCTTATGAGAAAGGTCCCATGCAGCTAGGTGGTCACGTGACCTTCCTCTGTTAGTTATTGGCCATAACTCTGCATATCACAAAATAATGGAAAAAGCCTGTTGAAATTAAATGAACAAAATGCCCGACCTTAAGCTTGACGTTTAAGAGAAAGTCAAATACAAAACTGACAACTGAGCACCCACCCACACGTATCCGCTTTCGATCTTTTATGTATGACGTGGGAGATTATTTTAATCCAGCTAAGCCTCCGTCGTCCACACGTAAGCCAAAACGATTGAAAAGGCTCGTACGTACAGATTGGCCTTCTGCTCACGCGTATTTGCGATCGAAAACAAAGGTTTTTCGCAAACAATATGACGTTAAGACATTGGACGCACCCCTACAAAGGAGTGTGTTTTCGAACTTTTTCAATCACTTTCAAACGAACGAAGACATGTTGGTGTTAAGGCAAAAATCTCCGTTTTTAGATAGGGCATTTTAAACAAATACAAGTGGACGGTGCCTACGAAAAGTACAAAGTGCGCTATATGAACAAATTCTTGTATGCCACTTTTTTCGGCCTAACATGTCGACGTAGGACATCTGGTTTCGAGATTATGAAATTAAGGAACACGCATATAAGACAGCACTTACTCGCTTGGAGGAGATTGGGGAGGATGGAGAACTCCTTGAAATTTTTGGTGGTGTGTAGCCCGCCTGTTTACACCCCTACCCGTTTTCAGACCAGGTTAGGTGATTTCCCTGTCCAATTTATCAATTTTCAGGCAAAATAGCAAAATCCAATACCCTGTTTCAGACTAGCAGACCAAACTTGCCCAAATTAAGACCAGTGTGCTCAAAATCTTAAACCCTTTTTTAGAGCAAAACAGTCAAAAAACAAACAAACAAACAACAACACCTGTTGAGACGGTATATACATATATCTGATATGGGGTATAGGGGACTTCCCCCGCTCCCTGGAGGAAGCCTTCAACGATGTAGTATAAGAATTAAAAAACGAAAAAACAAACATGTCATGACTTGAGGATAAAAATGCTTTATTTGAGACAATGTTGTTAAAAATGAGCACTACAAAATGTGTTAGAACTATAAGCGCCGCGAACGTTCCTTACATTGCAACTGCAGGGTAATGGATAAAAAAGCCTTTTTCTTGAACAAGCTATCATCAGAGGTATTCTTTGATCCACTTTCGAGCTGATTCAATGTCCTTGTCGACTGTTTCTTTGGTTTCTTTGTCAAAAGATGGAAGAGAGCTGAAAAACAAAACATCGGAGACATCAACATCTAATTTCTCCTTACTACAGTATCAAACCATTGTCATGCAAACAAGTGACTAGAAATTAGAAAGAGATCGTTAACCACACGGTGGATTTACACCGCGTAAATTCCATGACTTTTCAGGTTTTACATGACCCATACGAGTCTTTCCTCTCTTCTTTTCTAAAGCCCCACCTCCTTCATATTCTCGTGTACGTTAAAATACATTGCCAGTAGCAAAGGGTAAGGTTAAAGGCAAAGACTTGTCTCCAATGCAGAGGGTTTGCTTGCACACATTGGATCCATTTTCCGTAACATGAAGCTACTAGGAGCATTTCCATTCCCCCCATCCCAGGAGCAACTCTTGCTGAAGCATTTCACTAGCACTGTAAGGAATATTTTGTGTTTACTTAATAAAATTACATTCCCAGTAGCAAAGTGGCTTGAATGAGCCAGATGGCCCAGCCAGGCTCAGATGCACTTACTATGGCATAAAGGGAATAGGATTGTTACCATTTTCCTAAGCCCAGGACTAACTATTACTCCATCACTTTGGCAGGACTTTACAACAATTCCTGGTACCCATTTACACTGTAAGGGTTCTGTTAAAATAAATTGCCAGTAGCAAATCATAAAGTTTCATGTCCAATCAAATGGTTTGAACGAGCTAGATGGCTCGTCAAGGTTGCTGCTTAGATCAAGTTTCTTTAGCATGAAGTGAAAAA